>JAQHUG010000095.1:1448891-1468881 GCA_028555095.1 Dicrostonyx torquatus | reverse complement strand
TGTGAATAAAGCTGCTATGGCCTACCAGCAGGGCATAATAGAGTAAGGCAGGAATTCCAAGCAGATAGAGGAAGAAAGAAGTCAGAGCCATGTAGTCGCAGAAGGAGAAACACACTTGGAAAACATACTGGTAAACCAAAAACCTTGTGGTAAAATATAAAATAATATAAATTGGTCAATTAAAGGTAAGAGTTAGTGAATAAGAAGCCTAAGCTAATAGGCCAAGCAGTGTTGTAACTCATAAATTTTGTATGATTATTTCAAGTCTGGGTGGTCAGGAAACAAGCAGTCTCTGCCTAAAGTTGGAACCACTCTAGAGAATGAATATATCTCATATGAAAATAGGACATGAAGTTTGTAAGGACAGGAGTAAGGGGCTACGTTCTGAAATTCCATGTCCTCAAAATATTCATCTACTGAAATCCTGACTTCTAGTACAATAACTTTATAAAAACAGGGTTTTGGCACAGGATTAGGACATGATGGTAAATGCCTCATAAATGGAATTAGTAACTACAGTGGAGGTTTGTCCTGTTTCCTACTTTTGGAATGAGAATAGGTCTAAGTCAATGTGTATCAAAATATGTAATTTCCTTATTGATTTTACAGGTGATTCCAGCTAGGAGTTGGCCTTGCCTACCAAAAAAGGCTTTTAAGCTTTTAAACTTGGACCTGTTTTGTTTATTTTTCCTTTTTCTCTCCTTCCTTCCTTCTTGCTTTCCTTCCCTTCTTCTTGTCTTTCTTTCTTTCTTCTTTATAACCTGGTGCAGGGACTACTTGTTTCTGAGGTTTATCCAGAATTCTCTATGCAATTCATAGAGATTGCATTATGATGCCTGAATAAACATGGATTTCTGAGAAAGACTGTAACTCTTAAAACTATGGGAACTCAGCAAAGTAACTGGATGTATTTAGTACCATGCTATAGACATGAGCCTTTTCTGGGACTAGAGGTAGAATCCTATGGTCTAATCAGATGTGTAACTTGATTTTCAACCTGACTGCTTTGAAAATGGCCTAGGAGATTGAGAATTTATTCCTTGGGGTATGTCTATGAGAACATTTTCAGAGAGGACATAAAGGAAGATCCATCCTGAATGTGAGCAGCATAATTCCACAGGCTGATGAAATAAAAGAGCAAACAAGAGAGACTATGGAAGTACACCCATGCTCTCCTCAGTCTTTAGCCCACTGTGAGATGAGAACATTGGTCTGTCATTCCTTACCTTCAGAGCATTCTACTTTCTCACAGGACCACGAGAATGGAGACATCCATGACATTCTATCTTGTCACTGGGCCAATAGAATGGAGAAATCCATTACATTCTACTTTATTCCAGAGCCAACAGAATGGAGCGATCCATGACATTCTACCTTGTCACAGGGTCACCAGAATGGAGACATCCATGACATTCTACCTTGTCACAGGGTCACCAGAATGGAGACATCCATGNATCCATGACATTCTACCTTGTCACAGGGTCACCAGAATGGAGACATCCATGACATTCTACCTTGTCACAGGGTCACCAGAATGGAGACATCCATGACATTCTACCTTGTCACAGGGTCACCAGAATGGAGACATCCATAATGTTCTACCTTATTCCAGAGCCCCCAGAATGGAGACATCCATGATATTCTACCTTGTCACAGGGCCACCAGAATGGAGTCTCCATGACAGTCTACCTTATCACAGGGCCTATAGAATGGAGGCAGTCAGCCCTGAACACAAACCTCTGGAACTGTGAGTCAGAACAAATCCTTCATTTCCTGCTTCATTTTGAAAATAAAAATAAAATAAAAATAAATTATTCTTGGAGATTTACTTGGCCCCTTCCACGAGAGGATATAACAGAAAAGCACTGCCTATGCTGATCTCGCCAGACTATACCCTGATAATGGGTTTAATGTGTTTTTCATTATTTTAAAGAGAAAACATATTTTATTCTGTTTGTTAGTCACCAAGATTGCCTGTACATATAAATGCAATATCTTAATCCTATTGCATCTAGCTCTTTCACTGTGCCAGACCAAATGTTTTCCTTTCTTTTTTGTCATTTTCTTGTGTTCTTTTGTGTTCTAGGAGTTTATACTAAGGAGTCTTTCAGCATTCTGTTCTTTTATCCATGTACTCTGGTGGTGTCTTATCATTTGAAAACAGAAGTTATGTTGAGCCATGAGGACTAAGCCTCAACCTGGCATGGCTCCAGTTCAAGTGTATATGTGGTTCAGAACAAGACATACAAAGGAAAAAAAAAAGACTTATTCTCTTGTTGAAAGGAACATAACCCAAAGGGCCCTGAGCAAATGGTGCACATCTTTATGGGGGAAATTTTAGGGTGATTAGAATATGGTAACTGAGGTCATGCAGTAGACCCATCATATGGGTTGTGAGCCCATCATAGAATATTTATGGGGGCTGGGAAGGTGGGTTAAATACTTGCTGCACAAGTATGAGGACTTGCGTGTAGATCTGCAGCACCCATGCAAAAGCATGTTTAATTGTGTGTGTCTGTTATACTATCCCTTGTGAAAATGGGTAGCCAGGCTAGATGAACTGGTCAGCTCTGCCTTCATTGACAGACTTCGTCTCTAAAACAATATTAAATTGTCAAAAAGCAATAAAGATATTTTGCTTGGGACTCTGCTATATGTACATACAGGCAAACACAAATACACACATGCAGACACACATATAGACAGACTCATACACACCAGCACATTTTACATTTTCCCCTATATTGATAAAAGATGCTTTAATTATTTGGAAACAATAACACAAAATATTTTCCTTTTAATTATTTTACCTGCTGAACTAACACTTGGTGTTTGCGTCTTTAAAGTAAACTTATTTCTGAAGACTGTGTCATATGTGTGCACACAGAGAACATTCCAGTTCCTAGTGGTTCAGCAGTAATTCTGTCTATTGGAACTGTGTTAGCAAAACTCAACTTCTTAAGAAGAGTTAGAAAATAAGGAAATAAGAAATTTATTCAAACTAAATTCCTGAAATGAACATACCTTGATTCAAACTTAATTAAAATATTTATAAATGTAAAATTTTGATGAAGCTTTTCACACTGGAGTTTTCTGTTAATTTTTGTTTGCTTATTATTTGTCTTTTAATATCAACTATAATTCTAAAGACCTAAGAGAAACAGGCTAATCAGAGTAAACATGTCACTCAAGATCCTCAGGTTTGCAGAGCCCTGAACTGACATACCTGCTTGCCTGTTTGTAAATGTCATATACAAAGTACATTCACATACTTTGTTTATTCTTGGGTGATTTTTGAAGTAAAAACAAATTTACAACACTTGGATATATGCCTAACCATACAAAAGGCAGAAATATTGGCATATAAAAGATAAAAATTTGTAAGATGGCACAGTGCCCAGGGAAAAATAGAAATCTCGGCTCTTCCTTATGACTTTCTGCATAACCTTGAAGCTTATCATTTAACTCTTGGTTTTCCAACACTATACTGTGGGGGATGGTTTTGTGTATATGTGTTGAATGTCATTTCTATATGCCAAAAACTACATAGAGCATCATACGCATACAAGAACTTGAGAATGTTGGTTACACCTGGAATTCTGGGAAAGTTCCCTGGTTGATTTCTAAGAAGAAGTTGTAGGAAATACCTTTTCCAATATAGAATTATTATTCGATTTTCCATTTCTGAGAAACAATGGAGGGAAGAAATGGAAGAAGAAAAGGAAGGAAACAAAGGGAGTTAGGAAGGGAGGGAGGATGAAGAAGGGTGGGGTGAAAAGAGGAAGAAGAGGAAGAGAGGAAGTGAAAGAAGAAAGAAGCAAATATGTTTTTTTTTGTTTCCAACACTAACCTTGACTTCCCTGACATGACTCACATATTTTGAATATGATAAAATCTTTATATTATGATTAATAAATGTTAATGTTATTTGGTGTGGCACCCTCCATATTACATTTTTAATTCTGTCTTGGTATTTTCTTTTCTGCTTCTTTCCATCCACTCTTAATTCAAGAAACAGCATGAACACGTGCACAGTTGTCTATCAAATGATCATTATGAAATGAACAAAACAGTGCTGGGCTGTCTACTATCTGTAAAGGCAGAAACATGTGTTGCCTGCTAATACAATGAACAGGGATAGCTTGGAATGCACATCTTGAGTAGGGAATTAAGACATGAATCATTTCATAAGCTCTCAAGCTCATCTTAGCACCCTTCTTTTGTTTTAAGGATAAATAAACTCATTTCAGTCATCTTAAGGTTAAAAAGGAAGGTTGGCTGGACACAAGAGATATTTCAAAGGAACATATGGCTAAACAAAGTAAACGAAAAGAGATGAATTAACAAACACTGCAGTCTTTATATTTAGATGAGAGGAGTGGGGGTAATGGCTTTAACAATGAAGAAAAGAGAAATTGTATTAAGATTCTCTTATCCATAAATTCACCTTGACTGGAGAAATGTATGGTACTTGGAAATACTGCAAGAAAAGAAGTCTTTGGGGGCAGGAATTTAATATGCAGAAGCCACCACACTTCAAAGAGGAATACCAAATTGGAAATGTTCCTGCATAGAGGTTCACACATGGCTGTGAGAGGCAAGCTCAGCCATCCTCAGGCTTTTGAAGAAGAAGCAACAGGGGGCAAGTCAAGACACACATTAAAGTGCCTTCCTGGAATTGCTTAGGAAAGGTGAAACGGCAAGTGGCTGTGGTAATAGTGCGCTGTGCGCCAAGGCCACAGCCAGTGGATTGCTTGGAACACAAAGGGCTCTTCTCATTAACTTCCTGCTTCTCCTTTTCAAACCTCCCAGTGGGCTACAGAGCTCTTCTGTCAATGAGTCTTCACCATTACTCCTTAACTAAGAAGCCCCGGCTGTGTAGGGACTGCAAATTCATATACTAAAGCCTGGTTAGGAAGAAACATATTATCAATATTTTCAACTATTTTGCTAAGAATATTTGAAGGTACATAGGACGATCCCTCCATTAACTTCCCACTTCCTCCTCCTATTGCATAACATTTACTGGATGGAGCCAGTATTGTTATACCTAGATTCTTAGTTTGTGTCATCGAACTTTAAATCTAGGGTCTACTTTAGCAGATATTAAAGAGAACTCTGTACATTTAGCCCCCAATAAACCTTCACATGAGGTAAGAAATTGACCAGCCCTAACTCCTACTGTGTCCTGCATATGGTGCTTTTTCCACCTTTGGTAAGAGATGTGGGTCACAATTAGTCAGGAATGGTGTTGAATTTGCTATGTTATTACATAACGCTACCTTTGAGACACACTTGGTAACTTGTTGTATAACCACAGCTGGCGCTGAACCCTTGCTAGCCCAGTCTCTACCGCCCAAATTCTACATCAGGTGCCCAACACTACATCTGGTTTTCATGATAATATTTATTAGATTAAATTAATGAGTAAATGTGAACATTGATTTTGAGTTTAAAGAATTTATGAGCGAACGTTCTGATCCAGGAGGGAATCCATACCTCCGGGAACATGAACTTTTAAAAGCAGAAAGTGTTTAAGTAGTGTCCCACTCATCTGTGCATTTTTTAGATCATTCGTCAGTCCTTCCATGTCATCTGTTCTTATCTTTGAATTTATGAAATTAATGCAATCATGGTGTACAGGTGGCAATGAAAAAATGAATAAGTCCCCAATAGTAATAAAATAAAATACAAGAGCATTAGTTTCATCTGACAAGTCTAAAGACTTAGGGATCTTGAACTCTGGCTGTTGTCTGTACTCTCTGGAAGCAATGGGATAGTCACATCCTTTCTTCTTCTGCAGTGCTGCAGCTACTTCCAGTACAACTCCTTCTCTGTTGGCCTCTGGGTTGCAGCACACAATCATTTTTCCCAGCCCAGTTTCATTATCCTGTCTTCAGAGCTTTCCAAATACTTTTTCATTTCCCATCTGAAAGTATTCTTCCTTTACTTTTATTCCAGTGTCACTTAGGAAAAACAAACAAGCAAATCTATAGTCACACTGACATTCTAAAGTATATTTACTTTTTTGACAATTTTAACCCATTCCCTTCTGACCATATGCCATTCCATTAACCTCAATCTTCCCTCATGTGTTAGAGAGGTATGTGTTTTATTTCATTACATATATTTGTGTTTAATTGACTGTACTAACTTTGCAGAAATCAATCTGGATCATTAGAATGTCTCACTAAACTATGTTTTACTTGTCTTAGCCAAAGCTTTATGGAGGAAAATAGTATGAACTAATCTATTTAAGACATATTTTGGAATGTAAAACATGATTAACATCTATAAACTAGAGAGTGCTGTTTCTAAGATACGGCAGTCTTCCATCTCCACATCAGCAGCATATTGATAAGCATAAAAGCAATTTTCATGCCTTCACCTGAAGGACAAGCAGGCTGAAAGAAGCAAACATCCAGAGAAGTTCCTACGAGCAGTGCATCACAGAGAAGAAGACTGGAATGGTGGAACCCAACTTTTCATCTATTTAATTTCCTCTCTGTCTTCCTTGACACATCAGAAATCTTCTGTTCTCCTTTGCACAACACTTTAACTTTCTGCCTGTTTAATTGAGACCATGATTATATGATGACACTCTGCAGCTCTCTATTGCTCTGACTCCCTTTAGGTGTTTCCACTTCTCTTTAATGCTAACCCTGAAGCCCTTGCTGCAGTTCAGCTGACCATCCTTGACAGAGAGACAGAAGACTTTCAGTTTGTAGCAATGCTCTCTTCTTAGAATTCTATCACTGACCCAGAATATAAGATATACACAATTCCTTTTAAACAAAAGAATATCTTAATAATAAAAGTATTATCAGTTGTTTATCTTTATGCTTTTAAATATAACAAACATTTATATTCAATATATAAATTATCTATTTTATGTTTGATATTAAATAATTTACAATTGAGTAGTCCTTTCATTCAAGTATAGTTTCTAAAGCTGATACAAAATGCATTACATTTTAACATTTAGAAGACGGGTTTTATTTGACACTGTTCACATTATTTTCAGCATTATTATTTTTTCTGTAGTTGAATATACATCATTTCATTCAGTGCTGATTACCTAGATTTAATCTTAAATAACTTTTAGCAGATAAAAGTTCTTGTCTCCTGAATTTTTAAAAATGAAATTGCTTGAGCACATGGGACCATTTAGTGAGGCTAAGGTACACAAAACTCATTATATTTCAGTGACTAAATATGAGTATGAGAAAAAGAGTACTTTGTGCCATGGTGAATTGTCAGCATTTTTTCAGGTGTTACTGTATTTTTTGCATTTTATTTCTCTCTATGGCATATCAATCTTGATGAATGTCAGTGAAATGATAAGATGTTTTGGAGACAATCATGTGCATTTTGATGGAACTGTTAGTAAAAAGCCATCCCATATGTCTTAAAATATATATCCTTTGTAGATTAGTTACCTACTTTACATAGTATTCTGATGGTAACCATGACTACACTGTGTGAGCTGGATTGCCCAATAACTATTCATTTTATCTCATTCTTTCCCCATTTACCTCAGGAAGATACAAAAAAAAAACCCATTTGCTATAGCGGTGAAAATGACAAAATCAGCAGTCAGAAAAATTATAAAAATAGTGGATAAACTCTAACTCTATGTATCTTGAGATTACTTGTGGGACAAAGAAAGCTTATAGCTTCAAGAAATTATATAAATTATATGAATATGAATAAATTAATATGAAACACAAAGGAAAGGATGTAAATGCTATGTAAAATAAAAATAAATAATAAATAAATAATGCAATCAGAAACACCACACATATGGCTAAACTGAACTAATTACATTTAAAGCAAATAAAAAATTTTCCAGGGCCTCTGGCACATTGCAAAGAACAAATTAAATTTCAATATCTTAAAAACCAAAACAACCTTTTAAACTAAATTACAAATGAACCAACATAATTCAGGGCCCATTTCACAGGTAGGTTTCCACAACGTAAAACATGTAGGTGTGCAGATGTGCAATGTCCTCAAGCATCTCACAGTTCAACATAAACATCACAGTGAAGGCTGAGTAGTAACAGGTTTAGTAGAGATCCATATTATAGATATTATAGATCAATAGCCTACCCACCCCTAGTGGTTCATATCTGTTTTCACAGCCCTGGGAATACAAAAACCCACAAAACAACTTAGTGAATCAAGAATATTTGACTAAGTAAAATACTATGTCTTTAACTGGTTCTCTGAGCACTTGGCTTTTAGCTTCTTTTCATTTTTCTTTCTTTAGTTTCCAGATAAATGTACCTATCTGTATATTCTAAGTAGTTTTAAATTTTATTTCCTGAGTTTTTTAAAAAATTGCTTTACCTAATATGATCATATTCTTTCCCCTCCTTAACCAGATCAATCCAACTATCCACCAAACTTCATGTTTTTCCTTTCTCTTGAAAGAAACAAAAACAAAAAAATCAAAGTTAAAATAATCAAACAACTTGAAAAATAGAATAAAATAAATAAGACTAATGAATATGTGTTCTAACAGTCTATAGGACCCATTTGACCAACTGCTCAGCAATTCCTAGCACTGGAGGTTTTACTTGGTGGAATATGATGAAGAGTTGGGATAATTGTATCCCCATTTATATAGCCATTGAACTTCCTTCCATATATGTAAATATCTTAGGAAATTTCTACAGTAATTGGTTGCCACATGGCTTTTCAAAAGACCTTTTGTGCTAGGTGCCCCTTATATTACTTTCTCATTCTGTATCCCATTCCCTCCCATTTTCATCCTCTTGTTCTTGTTTCCCCTCTGTCTTTTTATAACACCACACACCATTTCCCCTTTCCTGAGATCTGTCCACTTGCCCCAAGTACGTTGCTAGCTATTTAAACACTGCAATAAGTCAGATATCAAATGACATTCATATCCAAGGCTTATAATCTAACATTCCAATAAAAGAGAAAACATGCAATGCTTTTCTCTCTGAATCTGTATTACTTCACTCAGAATGATTGTTTCTAGCTTCATACATTTATCTGAAATTTTCATAATTTCATTTTTCCTAGCAACCAAATAATATTTAATTATATAAATACACCACAATTTCATTAGCCTCTCATGAGTTAATAACAACTAGCAGTTTCATTTTAAGGTGTGTTGCTTTTGTTTATGCTGCATTTGTATAACTTTGTGAAGCTGTGAATCTTTGCCCATCTAAAACACTGGATGATCTAATAAAGAACTGAATGATCAATAGTGAGGCATGAGAAAGGATAGGTGGGGCTAGCAGGCAGGAGGATAAACAGAAGAAGAAATTAGAAGCAGGAGGAACAATAGAACAAGGAGAGGAGGACTTCAGGGGCCAGCCATCCTACTTCCCAGCTACTGAGCAACCCAGCCTCTCTACTACCCTGCTACCCAGCTACCCAGTCAGTCACAGAGTAAGAGTGAAAGATCTTACAGAAGTAAAAAAAGGAAAGCACTCATAAGCAAAAGGTAGGATAATTTAAATTAAGAAAAGCTGGCAAGAAACAAGCCAATCAAAGACTGGGTGTGTAATAATAAGCCTCCGTGTGTGTAATTATTTCGGAGGTGAGTGGTGGGCTAAGAGTGAAAACAGAGCAACAACAAGAAAACAAAACAAAAAGACCCACAAAATTTAGCATTCCAACATGGGACTAAAGTGAAAAAAATCCCAACAAAAATTGTAAATACAGCAGTAACAATCTTGGAAGAGTAAATATTTCTACAGTAAGATATAGAGTACTTTAAGTATATGCTCAACAATTGTATAGCTGGATCTTGATGTAAATCGATTTTTAGCTTTTGGAGGATTTCTAAAAAGGCTGTACCATCTTTCATTTCCAACAACATTGAATAAATGTTCTCCTTTCCCATCATCCCCCAACCCAGCATGAGCTGTCATTTGTTTTACACATCTTGATTATTCTGATGAGGGTTAGATGAAATTTTAAAGCAACTTTAATTTGCATTTCCATAATGTCGAAGAATTCTGAACGTGTATAAGTAGTCATCAGTCATTTGTATTTTATATTTTAAGAGCTCTCTGTTTAGGTCTATATCACATTTTTTGTCAGGTTATTTGAATTTTTGCTGTTCAGTATCTTTTCTTACTTATATATTCTAGATTTTAATCCTCAACCAGAGTATAATTTTCAGTTTCTTTTCCCTTTCTGGAGATTGCTGCTTACATCCAATGATGGTGTCCTTTGCTGAACAGGACCTTTAAAGCATTAGGAGGTCTCATTAATAAGTGTTAGACTTAATTCCTGTGGTTATGGTGTTCACTTCAGAAGGTCCTTTCCTTGCCAATGAATTGAACTGTGTTCCATACTTTTTCTTCAATTGGGTCCAGGGTATCTGATTTTAAACTGAGATCCATGATCTATTTGTATTATACATTTTGCATGGTGATAGACAATGAACTATTTTCATTCTTTTACATATAACTATCCAGATGGAAAACCACAATTGGTTGAAGCTGATGTTTTTTCTCCAATGTGTATTTTTTCCTTCATTTTTGAAACTCAAATGTCTCTAGTTGTATGGAATTACCTCCTGATCATCAGTTCTATTCTAATGACCAGAAATACCATGCTTTCTTTTATTATAGTGGTGTAACACAATTTGAGATGGTATTCCCCTTTTTGTGTAAGCACATGAATGTATATATTGAGTGGGGGAAACACTTCAGATCTTATCTCTTAGCAATTGTCAAGTAAATAGAATATTAACTGGTCATTCTGTTGTATATTTGTTCCTCAGACTTCATTTTATTTATTTATTTATTGTGAGTGTGTGTTTTTCATATATATAAGGATATCCATGTCTCTCTCTCTCTCTCTCTGTTTCTCTGTCTGTCTGTCTGTCTGTCTGTCTGTCTGTCTCTCTCTCTCTCTGTGTGTGTGTGTGTGTTTAATTCTGTGGACATGGATTTGTGTTCAGATACATGTACTCATATGAGGATGATGTCAGCTGCCTTATTTCATTGTTCTTCATCTTATATTTTGAAGCAAAGTCTCTTTTACATCTGAAAACATTTATCCAGTTTATGCTATGATTATCTATGTTTCTCCCCATGGGATACAGGTGAGTCACCATGCCCACTTGATAATTGCATGTATTCTGGGGGATTGAATTCTATCCCTTACACTTATGCTAAAAGTGCTGCAGATGACAAGTCATGTACATGCTATTTATTCTTCCTATTATTAACTGAAAGTTTGTAAGCTTTGACCAACCCTTCCATGACCTCTACTTGTAAGAGTGTTCCTCTTTTAGAGTTAACACAAAAGTGGAATCACACAGTGTTTGTTCTTTGTGGCCGGCCTCTTTCATTTAGCTTACATTCTCAAGATAGAGCAGGACTTTCCTGAAAGAAAACAGTAAGAACACATTGCTAATATGCTAAATTGTATGATTTACATTATTGAATTATCATAAGATATTATATAAAAAATCTATTTTTCATAAATGAATAAAATAAATCAGTGAATTTTATGGTATATTTATTATATTTTAATAAATCTGTTTAAAGAAATACAGTAATAATCTTTTAAATTTTTTGAAAATTCTGTGTATATAGACATATTGTATATATGTAGATAAAGATAAAAGGGAGGAGAGAGAGAAACATTAGTGAACTGAAAAGAATTTTGCAAGTATATCTGACAGATAAAGAGATTAAAATATCAAAGAGCATTATGAGCCACTTAGAAGGCCGTTTAGGTTGTCAACTAGCTTCTCACAAATAATAGTGGGAAAAGGAGGCGATGAAATAACATTTTTAGCATTCTAAAAAAAATAGCCGTCAACTGTGGTTTCAGTACACACATTTATTTGTCTAACCGAATGATGCAGAATAAAATGTTCTGGTTTCACTAAAACTTTACCAGCACCACCCTCAGTGTGTAGTTTTCCTATCAGTCAAAGCTGAATGAAATTCTCATTTCTGGGCAACAGAACATAAACAGGCTTGTATGAATCACTCTTGGCCTAATGTATAGTTTAATAGTCTTTTGCTTTTTTTTTCTTGTTTTGTTTTGTTCTGTTTCATAGCCCTTCATGAAGTTAAGAGTCTGGGCATCTCACCAGACATCAGAGACATAGGGTAACAAGAAATGGTTGAATCACTCGAATGGAAGGCTTCCGAGTGAATACCTGGTTCTATTCAATATGAATGAAAAATAAGCTTTCATGATGTTAGCTCTTGGGATTTGATGTTTTGGTTGTTAAAGAAGCAGAAAGAATGAAAGAATTTTAACTCGAACAAAAGATAAATTACATTAAAGAAATCATAAGGAAAATCTTCAAGTACATATTTTGTTAATGACAAAAGTAGATTAGAGGAAGAATGTGTTGTACACTTGGTAAATTTCTGCAGCAAAGAGCGCCCTGTAAAAACATAAAGACAATAATTAAATAGTAGTTGAAATAGCACATACACTGAAGGATAAGAATGTAAAGAAAGTCATTTAAAACCATTTTCACACTGAGGTTAAAGTTTGATTATGCAACATGATATACACTGTTGAAATATTTGATTACTAAGAAAAATAATAGATGCAGTATCTAAGTATTTCCCACAAATAAAAGAGAAATATCTTGGGAAAATAGGGGAGATTATTTAAATGGAATTGAAAGTATAAAAATTTTAGAATAATATACAAGTACGGTAATAAAATATATCCGTACAAAACATTAATGATCTCTATAGAAAAGAGAATATATTAATAAAAAAGTAGAAAAACATGACAAATGCCTAACAAGCATTTCATATTAACAAATCTTAACTATTTCTTAATTGCAACTTTATAAAGAAAAAGTTAAATACCTTTCATTATATTTATTCTTGACTATTTCATATTATCCAAAAATATAAGTTTTTATGAACTGTATTTTAAAATCTTTGGTGCTATTTAAACAAAAACTTAAATGAGACTAAATAATTTATACATAAGTTCAAATTAAAATAAAGAAGAAACCAAATAGCTGAAAAAAATTAACAAAACAAAACATAGAAGTAGAGATAAAACCAGTCTAGTACTTTTTGGGAAGAGAAATAAGATTAATATACTTATAAGGATACAAAAGACATGTTTCTATTATATTCAAACTATAAAATATTTGATGTTATTAAGATGTTACTTTTCTAAAATTGGCATGTACATTCAACTCTGCCTTACTCAAATCTAATAAGCATTTTAAAAATAAAACTTTTGGTTGGGTTTTTACCGTTACTCAAAATATAGAATGAAAAAGTAAAGTTAAGGAGAAGAAAACCAAATGGAGACTCGGAAATGGGTTGATACTACAAGCAGGGAGACACAGTTACTAGAGCAAGTCGAAAGCAGATTAGAGATGCTAGAAAGCAGATTCAGCACACCCAAAGCTAGGTCAATTGAGATTCCTCAGCCTCAGACACAAAGAGAAAAGTATGCCTGGCTTTGGGGGCCTGTGGGTCACCAGCAAGAACAGCACACATAAGGAGTGCTAAAGGGAAGTGCAAAATATAATTGTGTGTATTTGACAGAAGAATGACTGAAATTTCTACAACTTGATAAAGACCATTTTCACTGAATTCCAAAAGCTAAATTATCTCAAAGTAGTGTTAAGTTTAAGGGGATACACATACAGATATATCAGATCAAACCAACAGATATAGAAATCTAATCAGAATCATGAAAAATAATTCACCATGAAGACCACTAAAGAGAAGGTTAACAGATATCGCATCAGTAAACGTGACAGTGAAGAGAGGCTGGAATGGTTTTATAAGATAAGAAAAAAAAAAACCAACCTGTCTTCTAACCATCAACAATGACAGACCTAGTCTTTGCAAATGAATCAGTAAGCAATGTGTAGAAAATATAGAACTCAAAGACGTATGACTAGATCTACTACTTTCTCAAATTTTAGGGTATCCAAAATTATACTGGAAGTCTGTGTAGAGTGATTAATAAGTAAAAAATGTTATGATATGAGCAAGGAAGAGGAAAATCTGCTGTCTGCAGAGGACATCACGGTGAAAACAAAAATTTGAATGATCTGCACACACACAGAGAAAAGCTCTCTAGAAATACTCAACAAATGGAATAAGTTTTCAGGTTATAAAATCAATGTATTAAAGTCTGATGCAGTCTATAAACTAATCACTATCAATTTGGAAAGGAAAATGAAGAAATGACTTAATTTATAAAACCTTTTTAAACCATACAATACTCATAAATGAATGTTGCCAACAGCATGAAAAGCTTATACACTGTATAGTAAATTTATTTGTGGAACAATTAAGCCTAACTAAATGGAAGGACAGCACAGGCTAACGTACTAGAAAGAATTTATTTTGAAGTTGCTAAGAGAACCTAAAATGATCTACAGCTTCATTGTAATCCCCTCAAAACCATAGTGATCTATTTTTTTTACAGAAGTGGGAAATTTCATTTACAAATTTTCATAGAATTTCATAGCTCCACACAAAGTACTATAAAGGTAAAACTGGTACCTGATACTCTATAATATAAAAACCCATAGTAACCTGGAGTAGTAAATATAGTGTGGGATACAGACATTGAGACAGCATCAATGAGCAATTGATTTTCAGGAAAAGCATTACAAATCCAATGGGGAAAAGTTCTTTCTATGCATATTCTGAAGATGTTTATTTCTTTGTCAGAGTTGCAAGGCGAAGGTCTTCATGCTTTATCTACCATGAGGATTAGTCTGTCTCATATCTTTGAACTCCCCCAAAATTACACAAACTAAGTTCTCATAATAAGCTTTTCATTGTTATCCATTATCAAACGCCACAATCCTGATGTCCACTGGAAGCCAGGACCCCCACAAGTTCAAGTACCTAGACATCTAAGGTAATAACGTAAAGATTAATCATCATATACTCTCATGTAACAGTATAATGGCAAATATATTGAATTGTATAATTGATGCAAAGCATAAATAGAAGTTAAGAAAATTATTTCTGCTAGAAATATTAACTATGAAAATAACAATTTGGAAAGGAAAGAGTCATTTAATTTAAGTAAAATAAGAATTAGAGAAATTCAAGACAGACAAATATTTAGAATAAGCCCATGGTGATACATAAAACTGAGGAAATTCTTCATGGGGCACAAAAATTGAAATTTTTTTGCATGTACATATTTTAAAATATATATATATATATATATATATATTCTATGTAGGAGGTCTTTGTGTTGCTTTCATTGGATAAATAAAGAAACTGCCTTGGCCTTTTGATAGGGCAGAACTTAGATAGGTGGGAGAAAGAGAACTGAATGCTGGGAGTAAGAAGGTAGGCAAAGAGAGCCACCATGGAGTCGCAGGAGTCAGACATGCTGAATCTTTCCCAGTAAGCCATGACCTCGTGGTAAACACAGATTAATAGAAATGGGTTAGATCAAGATGTAAGAGTTGGCCATGAAGAGGCTATATATAATGGGCTAGGCAGTAATTTAATTAATACAATTTTTGTGTGGTTATTTTGAGGGTTAACCTACCGGGTGCCAGGAGTGCAGCCTGTTTCTCTTATTACAATTCTATTCATTTTAATATAATTCAGTTTAGAAATACTTTCTTCTACTATTAACTATTCTTTTTACTCTGCACTGCTGGTTTTCTTTTCACAAATGTATTAGGGTTCTGTTGAGAAACAGAACTGGTAGAGTGTATTTAAAAGTTGTTATATGTTACAGTCTAGGTAGTTCAACAATGTTGGTCTTAACATCAGAGTTACTAAGGACAACTAAACTCTTCAAATATATATAAACAATGCTGTATGAAGACAGAAATAAAAAACTATGTAACTTATGTTTAAATTCCTGAGACAGAATCAATTGCTTGTGAGACTTTGACATGCACATAAGACAATTCATGTCATCAAAATATGAAAAGGAGAAAAAAGTCCCTTGAGTTTCTCAAATTGTCAGGAAAATTATGAAGTCACATTTCCTTTGAATTCAATATGCTAATTCAAATATACATCTTAAGAGTAATACCTAACAACAGAAAATACTCTACATAAATGCTAATAAAGAAAACATGTTAGAATAAAACTACATGGCATTTAAAGAAGAGAAAAATCTACCAATAGTAAAACTTAAAGACATATAACATGAAACTCTACCTAATAAGTATACTTGTATATATAATTGTATTACTATAAATAAAGTAAAGTTATTAAGTGCAAACTAAGATTATAAGCCTTAAAATGATAAATCTTAAAATGTCACATTTTTAAGGAGGAGATGCATAAGGTTGAATACAAAATAACTTTTAAAATATGCTAACTGTATCAAAAATTATTAATCTATTTTTATTAAGACCAAAGTAAAACTTGAAGCATTTGACATTTCTAGATATCAAGAGAATCATGGAATCAATAACTTTTAACCTAAAATGAAGATAGAATTCTAAAACTTTATATAGGCAATAATATAATTTTTAAATATTTAAAAAACAAAAAATAACTGACAAAACGAAAAGCTCAAGATATGAAAAGTAGGCTTGGATCAGGCTTATCAGCACTCATTCATTTATTAGGAGAAAACACAAACGAATAGTAAGAATATAAAATTGATGAACACTAGTCATTGATAGATTTTTACCAATATCAAAAACGTTCATTTTCTATATAGTACCAACCCAAGGATATAAAAAAATAAGATTAGCTTATAAAAGTATAAACTTTGTTGGAAAACTTTATTAATTGGAGACAATAGTTTTATGATAATTATTTAAATAAAAAGAAAGAAGAATAATTTTCCTAGATTGAAGGACTTAACAAAATAATTTAATTATTCCCAAATTGGTGCACAAATTTAGTACATGGAGATTTGGTTCTTTAGGCATGATTTCTCTAAGTGTCAATTTATGAATCAAAAACACAACTTTGAGAGAAGAATGTGTAGAAATGTCTGAAGTCTTTGAATCCATGTAGCTAAGGGGATAGATGTCACTCCCCAACATTACATGTCCAAGAAAACTCCTATCATCAAACAGCTGACATATGGAATTATTAATGTATTTTCTTTGCAATTTTCTTAGACATACCAATATTCTGAGAAATTGAGGAATAGGACAAGCATTTTGAAGTGCCATCTACAAAAATTGTTGCTTCATTGACAGGTTAAAATATTTAATGGCAAAATCAATCTACCTTCATAAACAGAGCATTCATCTTTTACTACCACAGTTATTTTAAGACTTCAAATTCTGTCACAATTCTGCTATCAAGTACAGAGATACTATTGTATTAAGAAATTTGGAGTCTTCAAATAGTATCATATATGTGAAAAGGTAAGACATACTTTAAACAATCAATAATAACTCGTGAGCACTAGGAAGGCTGCTCAGTAAAGTAATTGTCACACAATCATATAGACCTCAGTCTAGTATCTGCACACTCATAAGGTCTATGCTTGATGGTATGAGCTCTGTAATCTAAGTACAAAAGAAGATAAGTCAGACAGATCTCTGAGCCTCACTGGCCATCCACTTCAGCATTTTTGACTAGGTCATGTCTTAGTAATAGAACATGTCTCACAAAAAATAAAATAAAATAGAAAGGTAGACAGGACCTATAGGTCTACACCAGACATACTCTAGCCTCGTGAAAATTTACCCCTACAAATATGTGCCTAAACACACATACACATCAACACATACATGCACAACTACACTGTGGATCCCGGTAAAATGATGATTACCTATAAACCTCTAATATCCACACTTGAAATACAAAAAACACAAAGACATGAGACCATATGTGTGTGTGTGTGTGTGTGTCTGTGTGTGTGTGTGTATCAGACAGGAAGTCACAACCTAAGATATGAACATAATTAATTATGTTGAATTATTTATGATGGGAAAATAATTGTAGATCCTATGTTGGTATACAATCAGTTAATGAATAGCATGTAGATAGTAATTTCAGTTTATATTCTACAAAATTCTTTCCCATATACCCTCTCATTGAATTTTGAGTTGCTTAAGTAAATTTAATTATTTACAGATGCAGAAAATCATGTTGAGAGAAATTAAATGGCTTGTTAAAAATATGATTTAATTTTTGCTTTAAAATCAGATTTCAGAACTTGAGACATACTTGCCTAAGTTTTTTTCTACTCAGTTTTTAAGATAAATGAAAATATTAAGCTGATATTTAAATTTTATTGTCTGAAAAATTAATACTGTACTGTCAAGATACTCAGATCTTTTAACTGTTATTTTTACAGTTATAGTAATTTAAAATAGTGTTTTGCACAATAAGAGTAATTCTGATCTTCAAATAGTTTTGAAAGTCACCACTAGCCATTCTGGTTCATTTTTAATTTTTCCACATTAAAATATTCTAACACTCTTGAGATGTGGTGAAATTTAAATGTGGGGGAAATGCATTTTTGCATGTTTAGGATTTATAATACTCTATATAAAAATAGCTGTAATGAAAGGGGTTTAGAGCTTTTCACATCAATACAACAAAACAGTATTATGCAAATATCTCCTTTGAGTGCATCCATTATCAAACTATTCTTCATTGATTCATACAATAACAATATCAACTTGATACCATAATGACTCAAAAGGAGCAGCCCTAAAGTGTGCTTTCCCTTGAACAAAGAGAACTCAGGGATGAGCTTTATTGTCACAAGACCCTCCAAAGGCCCTTTGGATGTCTAACAGTTGCTCTCATTCATAACAAATGGTAAATTAAATGAGAGTTACAGACTATCCAAAGTGTTTCTTCCTGCTTTTTTTTTTGTAAAATGGGTCAACAGAATAGGCACACACAGTTCCTCAGTTGACAATACAATAGCTAAGTTATTTTATTAGAACATTATCCTGTTACTCATAGATTTACTTTTGGCCATTGTTGAGATGCAAGAGCCAGTGAACTTCAGGACGTCATTTTCAGAAAATATAGATGATGCCATGAAAATGACTCCACTCCTATGTAGTTAAACAATGAGACAAAATGAAGTAAAACACAGAAACTGAAGTGATCAAAAACACTTCAGGGATGACATCCAGTGACTCAGAGAGGAAATGTACTCTGAGTAGTCAAAACCCAATGGGAGGAAGCAGAATGATATTGGAGGCTTTGTGATTAAAAGCATACTAATTGGTTGTACTCTGGAACATGGATAAACTTTGTAAATGTGAAAAATATGTATTCATTTAGGATTCACATAGATTACCTACATTTGAATTACAGCCTAACTAGTTTCCTATAGACTAGTGTGGTCTATTCAAAAAATAAGTCTTTGGTAAGTTGAGAGAAGATGGCAAAATTTGAAGTTTATTCCTCCTAACCATTTAAATATTTGTTTGTCGAGACGTTTCCATATGACAGGCTGTGATAATATCAACGTAGATCCTGAGGACTTCCCATTTGAATCACATCTCCGTCAACTGTAGCAGAAACAAGACTGTCAGCAACAGAAACAGAAAGTACACTGAAGAATGAGACTTACCCGTATAATATATATCCCTTAGCCTGAAAATCCTTGAGGTTTTAGTATAATGACAACTGTAATATTAAACACTAGTTTAAAGATACCTTGGTAGTTGTTATATTTCCCCTTAACCCATCTTTATTTGGGGATCAGTAATATTTATTTGAAGACAGCATAAATTCTGTAAGAAACATTTGGTAAACTGAGGGAAGAGAAGAATGAAGTTTAAAATTCCAGTCATGGAAGAAGTTGTATGTTAGGTGCCTTTCCCAATGGTCGTTGGTGCTCTGGACTTGGCATACCTTGCTGTGTCCTTCATTGTTGTTTCCATCTCTTCTTCTTATGAAGACAGTAATTCTGCCCTTACCGTGAAAGATGCTTTTCTAACAATTGTCGTGAGTGTTCTCCATTCTTAAAGTCTATTGGCTCCTATCTAGATGGCTTTGTGAAGAATTCAGAATTGCAGTTAATTTCAAAAACTAGTAGGTACTCAGATAATTCTTTAGTC
>JAQHUG010000095.1:1405513-1418692 GCA_028555095.1 Dicrostonyx torquatus | reverse complement strand
ACTTACAGACTTTTATAATGGGTTAGTTTATGAGGTGAGGGCTAGCCAAGAAGAGGGTGGTGATGATGGGCCAGGCAGAGTTTAAATGAATACAGTCTCATGTGATTATTTTGGGCATAAGCAAGCAACCAGTGGCTGAGCGGGCCAGCGGCTGGGGGCTGGGAGCTAGGCGCTGGGAATATAACCCACACCTCTCCCTTAATTACAACACAAATATATTGAAATTATATAGCATGGACAGATAAAGATCTTTACTGTTATCACCTGGTGTATTTGGATGAATGCTTTCAGAACATAATACATTTTATTTAGTCCTGTATTTTCCTGTGCTGTGGGATAATCCCTCCTTATGCTGTGAATATGTATTATTACCATCGATTAATAAAGAAGCTGTTTGGCCTATAACAAGGCAGGATAGATCTAGACAGAGCTTCTAGGCTAGCCCCAACTAAATTCATCAAAGTCCTGTGTGTGACATATGTGGTGTTTTGAGCAAAAGGGTCTAACTTGAAGTTCTTTAAGGCAACCAGGGCTAACACCAATAGCCCATATAGTTTTGGGACACTCTTGTATCCCTTTGGTAAAAACCTCAAAGAGAAGTTATCTGGAGTTCTTCTTAGATAGCACATGGTTCTTGCAGGAAGCATCATCATCCCACAGTGTATGCATATATGTGTATATATGTGTGTTTGAATATATATGTATATGTATGTACATATATGCATATGTGCATGCATATTTACATATTATGCACACATAATTTAATATATAATGTTTTATGTAATCAGAAAATAATGTATTGCCCTGTATCTTTTTCATACATCCTTAATGTTACTTATTTTCCCTTCATTGTCTTTCTGTATTATCTACTCTCACCCTTCCAGTTAAGTTATTCCTGCTTTTTTCTTCATCTACTTCCTAACACCTGCCTCTTACCATCCCCCTCTGTCTTTATATTTTCATGGCTTCTTTAAATACTTTAATTTGTACACAAACACCCTATAAAGATCCAGAATTAAGATGCAGAAAAAGGAGAGAGAGAGAGAGAGAGAGAGAGAAGTAGAGAAGGAAGATGTAATATTTGTCTTTGTGGATCTGGATTACCTCACTTAGAGCAACATTTTCTGGTTACATCCATTTAGGTGAAAAACATATGTTTTCATTTTTCTTTACAAATGAATAGTATTCCATAGTTTATATTACCACATTTTCATGATCCATTCATCAAAGGAAAGTTAGGGTTTTTATGTTGTTGATTCTGGAGTTTTTGTTTGTTCCATTTCCTGTCTGTTGTGAAACAGAACAGCAATAACCATGACTAAGCATGTATCTCTGGACCAGCTTATGGAGCACTTTGGGTATATGTCAAGAAGTGGTTCAGCAAACTGTGCTAGACTGTCATATATTTAAAAAGTTCAGTTAACATTGGCTATCTTAAGTCAAGTTTGCTAAAGTCAAGCCACAATAACCTCATCTTTCTTTGAACTCTAATTTTCATTCTCTATGCCTAAACTATTCATTCTGTTTGCTCACTTGATAAACTCTTAGATATCAATTCTGAGCTCAAATGACACCAAACCTCCCTCTGAAAGCATGGTTTTGGTTTTGAAACCTCTTTCCCCTTTCTCATCCTACATCAGTGCTGTGGCATTTATAGCACACCCCGTAGTTGTAGTGCTACTTTTATAAGTGTCAAACTTTGGGGAAGCCATTTAAGCTCTCAAAGAATAAGAATTTCTGTATATGATATATGAATGAAAATAGCATACAATTCATTTACATTATATTGTTCATTATACATGGAATTATAATTATATAATACTCCAAACTGAAGACAGGACTAAGCACAATCAACAAAGTAGAAAGAAAATAAATGAAGCCATATTTAATGAAAAACAAACCACAACTAAGAACACAAATAATCAAAAAATCATCAAAATGACAATCAACAAACACCTTTCTATAAGGTGTTTATATCTTAAACACCCTATAAATATATAAATATTTAATATTTATATATTTAAATATCTGTGGCCAAAACTCTCTAATCCAAACACCAAAGCTAACTGAATGGACTAAAAAAGCAAAATTCACCTTTTTTTAGTCTATAAGAAATTCATTTTAGTTTTAAGATCAGAAGCACGTTAAAGTAAAAGAATGGTGGAGAGTATTTCAAGAATCAAGCAGATATCACCATCCTTCACAGACTCAGGTGAACACAAGCCAAGGAAATCCCACTTATTTCAATACATATATAATCTGGTCAAAAATATAGATACTTAAGTATAAATGGCACCTTATCTCAAATGAACTCAGCAGGAAACTGCAGAACATCCTCCCTCCCAACACCAATGGAAATATATTCTACTACACAGTTATGGAAGCTTCTCTAAAACAGAGGACATGCTAAGACACAAAACAGACCTCTGAGAAGTGCAGAAAAAAAGTGAAATAATACCATAATCCTATCTGACCATCATGCAATAAAACCTGAAATCAGCAGCAAAGAAAACTCTAGCAATTGTATAAACTCATGGAGATTTAAGAACTTATTACTGAATGGTGAATGGGTCATTGTATAAATCAAGAAAGAAATCAAAATACTTCTAGAACTAAATAAAAAGTGAAATAAGAACACAACCAAATGTATGGGACACACTAAAAGCAGTTCTATGAGGGAAGCCATGTATACATTTGTATACATGTGTATACATAAAAAAATAGAAAAAATAAAAATAAATAACTTAATGATGCATAATTAAATAAAAATGCTTGTTTTCATCATGACATTAAATTCTGATGTTTATTTCCATATTAGCCTGTATATATGATAAATTATTTACTGGAGAATACTGTACATTTTTCTCATAACCAATTCAACCCTATTCACAGCACCTAATAAACATTTTAGAGGGGAATAATATGACAAGCCAGTGACGTTATCAAAATACACAAGAGGGTCATTGATATTGTAGTGCTAGGCCAATATTTATGTAAATATTTATTTTACACTCATTTTTGTGTTTAGTGTCCACTTACATATGTTATATAGAGTACCCACATAAGCATGTACTACATATACATGAGTATACATGCAAATGGGTCCATGTATTCTTCAGAAAATCTAAAAGAGGTGCTTTAAAACCATCTTAAGTATAATGTTTTGAACTTAAATGATCATAGCAGAAAACTTGCATGATAAATATGTAAAACTAATTATTCAGTCAAAACAGAATAATCAGATAGCTGAGAATCAAGCTACCAGAAATATCATCTGCTATCCCAAGTTCAGTGAGACAATGAGAAGATTAAAGTGGGATTATAGAGACAAGGCAATGAGGATAGCAAGATGAAACCAAGATGAGAACAAACTGTAAGTAGGATAAATGAGGATTCACATAATTATACACTGTATAATTATGAGAAGACATGGTATTTAAATGGTGTGAATTACCTTGACTGGCAAGAGAATGTCTCATATTTCTATCTCATGATCAATTCAACAGAAATGAAGGCTAAGTAAAGAAGAAAGTAAAAAGTGAATGTTTGTAATTCTTGATAAACATTACTCTCTGGCTCAAGTCAAAATGGGTATAAGAAAAAAATGTGTTCTTGTCATTAATGTTATCAAAATTATATTGAATGAACTATATGTAAGTCCAAACTTCTATGTGCACCCGATATTTAAAAAAGAGTTACAAAAATAAATACTGGAATCAAAACATCATCTTTAAGAAGTGGTGCTGGTCAAATGACTAGATTTGTGTAAAAGCATGAAAGTAGATCTTGATTGCTCATTCTGCACAGACTAAACTCCAAATGGATCGAGGATCTCTTCCTAAGAACTGATACCCTGAATCTTATAGAGTAGAGAGTAGGAAATTAAGAATAAATGCACAGGCTGGCATTTTCTAAATAGAACTCTAGTGATACAGGCATTCAGGAAAAAGAAACTGACAAATGGAAACACATAAAATAACTAAAGTCTTCAATTGTAAAGGGCATTTCATTCAACTGAAAAGGAAGCCTGCATGATGGGGAACATTTTTACCAAATATACACCAGAGAGAGTGTTGCTACCTAGAGTATACAAATAACTAAAAAACTAAACATCAAGAAGACAAGCAATCTACTTCTTTAAAAATATGTAGAATGTAACCATAGAACTTTCAAAAGATGAAATACAAATGACAGAAACATCTCAAAATATTCAAAATTCATAGTCATCAAAAAGTGCAAATTAATACTACTTTGATATTTTCTCCTACCAAAGCTTCAGGGAATGTGGATGTGGAGAAGAATAATTAATACTAAAGGCATTTCAACAAAAGCTATGAAGAAATGCATCATGTGAGCTGTCTAAAATATACAAATTTGTATATGTACAAACATACATATACAAGGAGTGTTTAAATGAAGTTATTCCATAATGGAGGAGGAATACTCCCAACTAAATACCGCATGCTTACAAATAAAATCCATGTGAAAAGAATGGATTGTCTCCTTTTGAGCTGTTGGCAACAGGGATTCCTTAGACTTCCAAATATTACAGGTTATTGTTATTGTTCCTGGGTTTTGCTCAGAACTTTGTGTTAGAACTATACTGCTGAGAATACTGTAGACATGAGTCATAAACATGAAGAAATCAGGGAGTACTGGTATGGGAACTTCAACCTCACTGGCTACCTTTAGTCGCACTAAAATTTCCTATGAACTCTGATAGTGGAGAGAAAAGTAATCATCAGTCTCACCTAACTTTGAATTCTTTGAGCTGTAAGAATGTCTGGCTTTTTGAAGATTCACTTATTCATGTAATAGGGCATGAATGCTATGGAGGTAGCCAACAACTTCTGATTGGATCCAAGGCCTGCCTCATGAAATGGAGCTCCCTCACTGTCAGTCTGGAGTCAGTGAGCTCCCACTAGCTCAAGCCAGCTCTTTCTGCGGGCATCCCCATTATGATCTTGATCCTTTGCTCATATCATCACTCCTCCCTCTCTTTGACTGGACTCTGGGAGTTTAGCCAAGTACTAGCTGTGGATCCCTGCATCTGCTTCCATCAGTTGCTAGATAAAGCTTCCATGATGAAAATTAAAGTAGTCATCAATTACTACAGGAAAAGTCTAGTTCAGATATCCTCTCCACTATTGCTTAGGTTTTTAGTTGGGGTCATCCTTGTGGGTTCCTAGGAACTTTCCTAGTGCCAGGTTTCTTGCTAGCCCCATAATAGCTCCCTCAATCAAGATCTCTCTTTCCTTGCTCTCCCTCTCTGTCTTTCCTCCATCTTGGCCATCCCATTCCCTCATGTTCTCCTCTCCCCTTCCCTTCTCTCCTCCCAATTTTCTCAGGAATTCTACAAATCAATTAAACTGAGAGAAGCCAACCTTCATTTCAAACCTAACTAATCTTCCCTACATAGGACTGTCACTGCCTCAACAAAGAACCATTTTCTGTTGTTGTTTTCTTTTCTTAAGCAGAAAAGTAATACCATATCTGGTTGAAGACACACAATTGTGTTCTTTCTTTTTAAAACATTAAATAATAAAAGTCATCATATATATCCTATATATCTTATTTTTTAATATTTCTATTGATTATTTTACAATGACTGAAATAGAGACTAACCTAAAATAAGTCAGTGTAAGATTTATTAGCTGAAATAATATTGAGGAAATGTTGAATACAACTGGCATATAATGATCATCCAGTGATTTTTGGTAAAGATTGAATATAGAAGGAGATTTTGACATGGCTTTTGAAAAATTAGAAAGGATGAGTATTAACCTTGTCCTCATATTCACTGTGTGGTCTTGACAAGGCTGACAAGGCCCACAGGGTAAAACCCTATCTGATAAAATTGAAATTTCTCCAGGAACCAATCAATCCAAGTGTGAATTTTGTAAACTGTGGAAGCAGATCAAAAAGATAGCAATGGATTTTTCTGTATCTGGCTTCTGTAGTGTAGTATTTGCTCTGGCTAAGTCATATTCTCTAAAGTAGCAAGACATGATCATGAAGATTCATTCCATCGGAAATGACTTCTTGATAGGAAGTACAGTCTTGTTTTTTTTTATTTGTATGCTACAAATACCACTGATACTTCCTCAGAAATTTATGATACGTGTTCATAGTTCTCTCATTGCAATACAGATGGAAGAATTTGAAGAGGGAGAAGAAGTGAAGAATGGGAAATCAGGTGTAAAAAGGACACGAGAAAGTTTGTTTATTATTGCTATAGGCAAAATATTTCCCTCTTTTGTTTTTGGCAAATTAATGTTCACTGTGGATTCACTGTGTGTATTAATCTGAATCAAGAATTACAGAGACTCAGGTTAATTAGTCATTCATGGTCTTGTACGGAAGTACTTCATATTGCAGTGGTGGACACATACACTGAATGAAACATATAAATCATACCATCCTCCTCTCCAAATTCTCCATATGACTCAATATAAGAATAAAGCTAAAGTGAATTTTGATCATCTTGGCTCTAGAATGTACATTGTCTAGGACTTACTTATTTCACTATCATCATTGGCATTCATTTTCTTCTTAGTAAATCCATATATCAAGGTTGCATAGACTGTGGGATTCAGCTTTCCTTAGAAAAAAATGCTTAGAAGTTAAAAGACTGCAAAGATCTGAATCCATTTTCTTGACTGCATTGATTTCATATCCATGTTAAAGCAGAACATAATGGTGATGATGGTAGAGGAAGTTGCTCACTTTATGCCATCCAGGAAGCAGACCAAGTAAAGAAGAAAGGCCAATGCTCAATTATCATATTCATACATGCACCCAGGGTCTTCATTTCCTTGCTTCTTAATGTTTGAATCACTTCCCAACCATGCTACATTCTGACAAAGAGTTATTTCCCACAGCCTTTGCAGGAATTTAAGATCTAACCTATAATATAGACTAAATGTATCAATTTCATATTATCTTCAGTGTCTTTGACTTTCCTGAAATATTCTGCCTTGAATATTTTCTTTAGTGCTCCTCTCCCTTTCTCTCCCCAACCCGGAATGTGTGTGTGTAAAGATACAATTCCATATGAGATAAATGGATATGAATATTTAAATATGCAAGTATAACTTCTTTACTTCTGTGGCAGATAGAGTAGCACACACATGTTCACAGGTATCTATGCCCTGCTCCATATGCTATCATACACAACAAATGAGATTTTAAAGACTAACATTAAGCACATGCAGAAGCAGAGACTGTCAGCTCAGGTTGTGGTCATTGTAACAACTGTCAAAGAAAATTGAATGAGGAAAGATCTAACTGGCTTTAAATACAGATTTTTTTTTAAAAAAAGACCACATTCCAGAGAGTTCGTGGACAGCCTCTGAAGCTGGAAAAGACAAAGGAAGATATTCTTCCTGAGGATTCAAAGACAGACAGCCACGGTGATATCCTGATTTTTAATGCCATGAAAACTGTATCAAGCTTATTGCCTAAAGAATAATATCCTTGTATTGTTTCAGACATCTATGTTTGTAGTAATTATTTAAAGAAACAAGTAGTTAGCTTCAGGAACAAGAAAAAACTATTGTGGTTTCATTAAAATCTCTGAATATCGTCATATCTTTCAAAAGACACATAAGGATAGTAACCTATAACCCATTGCTTCATTCTACCTTACAGTGTGGTATTTGTTTTTCTTATTTTAAAGGAATATTGTTTGAGTTTGTCTTCTTGACCTCTCTCTCTCTTTCCCCCTCCCTCCATTGCCCTTCCTCCCTAACCCTTCTTTTCTCTCAAACAATAAGATAATTTCAGGGAGTCTCCCAATAACTACAGTTATATCTGGCTTGTACTGAACGGCACTCATTATCTTCATGAATGAATGTTCAAGAACCTTCAAAATCTTCAATTCCATATGGATAGCTAGAACATCATCTAGTGATATGTGTCCATTTTAATGAGAAAACATATAAAAACTCATATCTTTGCATACTTGGTCTCCAGTCAATGGAATGTTTGGCAAGTATTGGCAGGTGTGGTCTAATTGGAGATATCTTACTGGGAGTGAGACTTGAGATTTTAAAAGATTTCTATGATTTCCAATGCATTCTTTCTATTCTTTGTGTTTGTGGATCAAGATGACAGCCTTCTACCACCATGGACTCTAGCCCTCTGAAATTTTAAGCTGAATTAAAACCATTTTTTTACAAGTTGTTTTGATCATGATGTTATATCACAGCAATAGAAAAGTAAATAAGACATAATGTTATACAAAAAACACCTGATCTGACAGTATTGGAAAATTCTCTTGGGGTAAGTAATTTTAAATGCCACTGGGATTTTTTAATTTATTGACTTTATTTTTTCTTATAATGTATTTAGATAATACTCTTTATCTTCTACCAACGTCTCACAAATTCTCCCTTCTTTCCAACATGCTCTTAAATTCATGTTTCCTTTATCTCTCTCTCTCTCTCAAAAAAAGAAAAAAACAAGAGAACAAAAAAAATCAGAAAACATGGAGTCCGTTTTGTGTGGGTAACTACTTCTGAGCATAAGGTGTGGTCAAGAATTTGCATAATTTACACACAGTATTACCTACATTTATGTCTACTTGACAAACTACAATCATGTGAGAAGAATAAATTTTAGTTGAGAAAATGCCTTCATAAGATTGAACTATAGGTAGGTCATTGAGACATTTTACTGATTATTGGTAATTGATGTGGGTGGGTTAGTCATGCCTGAGCATATAGCTTTGGTGGCTATAAGACATCAGAGTGAATAAGCCATGATTGAAAAGCCAAAAAGCAGTGTTTCTCCATGGCTTATGCTTCAGTTCCTGCCTCCAGGTTTTTTCCCTGTTTACCTTCCTGCTTTGACTAGCTTCAGTGATGGAACATGATGAGGAAGTGAAAGTGAAATATACCTTTTCCTTACACACAGTATCAACCAAAAGAAGAAAATTCATTATCCCTTTCCCAGCTAGAAATAATTGCAAATAGCTTCTTTAATAAGGGAATGGCTTTGCTCCTACTTCCCCATCTTCATGCTGAGATTTTATCTGGCTTGAACTTCTACAGGTATTGTGCATGTTGTCAGAGTTCCTGTGAGTTCATAAGTACATCAGCATTGTTGTGGCTGGAAATTCTGCTTCCTTGGGGTCATCGATGATCTAATGCACTTAAAATCTTTCCACCTCTTCTTTCACAAAGAGCCCTGAGAGGAGGACTTAAAGACTTCCCATTAAGGGAGGAGTACTCTAAAGTCTCTCACTCTCTGTATTTTGCCTAGTCATGGGTCTCTAAATAATTTACTATCTATTTAAACAAGAAGGTACGTAAATGAAGGATGAGCAATGAACTGAGGAGCAATGATCTAGAGATGCATTATTTGGAGTTGTTTCTTTGCTATTTTACTTTTTTAGAATAAAGTAATAGGTTTTCACCCTGGCCCATGAGTGATCTAGTTTTATATTCTTGGCCACTTTAACAGTTCCATGTATGGTTTTCACCTCACAGAGTGGATCTTAAATCCAATCAAAGAGTGGTTGGTTATTCCCATAGCATTTGTACTACTACTACATCCATTTATCTTGCAGGCTGGCCATGGCTGTAGCTCACAGGGTTCATAGGTAGGAGATATTGATGATTAGTTTTCCCCCTCTGGCCATGTACATACTACTTTCCAGCACCATGAATGTTAGCCAGTAGTACTGGAGCTACTAGTTGTGCAAAGTTTGATTTTAATATGTATGATGATAAATGTAAGTGGTGCCATCATCAATAGGACTTAATATCAGAGTACAAGGTAACAAATAATATTGACAATGGCCTATGATGTTCGGGTAATCTCTGGAATTCTTTGGCCTAAAACTCAACAAAAATGCAACCTATTTCTGGCACTAGGAATTTTATTTGGTAGAATAATATGTCTGTGTGTGTTATTGTCCCACACCTTATACAGTAAATCATATATATATATATATATATATATATATGCCTCAGTATTAGTGGGTTGCCAAATGGTTTTTCAAAAGGCCAGTAGCATTAGTTGTTCCTGAACCACAGTTGCCCCTTTACTGTGCACTACCATTCCCCTACCCATTTAATGTTGACATTAGTTTCCCCTTTATGCCTTTATAATGTAATATTCTCTTTTCCTGTTCTTGGGTATGCTCTTCTTTGCCACAGTCCCTTATGAGATAACTAACTTCTGTGGTCATTCTAAACGAAATGTCAATATCTAAAACTTAATAGCTAGCATTGACATATAAGAGGAAATATTAATTACTTTCCTTTAGGGCTATGAATTACTTGACTTGGAATGACTATTTCTAGCTCCATCAATTTTCCTGAAAATTTATGTCTTAGCAGCTGAGTAATATTCCAGTTTGTAAAGGTACTACATTGTCATTATCTATTCTTCACTGTTTCCAATTTCTGGCCATTACAAACAGAGCATCAAGGAGCATGGAGGAGTGAGGATCTCTATAGAAACATTCAGAATGTTTTGGGTATATACCCAAGGCTACTACTGCAGTAGATCTTTTTTTAGCTTTTTGAGGTAACTCCACATGTTTTAGTGGTGGCTGTATCATTTTTTATTCCAGATAGCAATGATTTACAATTCCACCTCTCTGAATATCCGCCCAGAAAATTCTGTCATTTAAGTTTCCCATATTGGCCATTCTAACTAGGTTAAAAGGAAATCTCAAGTAGTCTTAATTTTCATTTAACTGATGGCTAAATTTGATGAACATTTTAAAGTGTGTCTATGTCACATGTGTTTTATCTTTTGAGAACTCTGCTAGTTCTATATCCCATTTTATTTGGATCATTTGTTCTCTCAGTGTTCAGGTTATTTTAGTACTTTGTATTTTCTAAATATTAATCCTTCTGCGATATGTTTAATTGGTAAAGATTTTTCCCATTGTGTAGACTGCTGGTTTCCTGGAATCAATTCATTCTTTGCAGTGTGGAAGCCTTTCAGCTTCAGGATTTCCATTATTAGTGGTTAGTCCTAGTTCTTGTCTACAAGTGTCCTGTTCAGAAAGATTTTCCTGCTTCAATGAGATTACTGAATTTCATACTTTACTTTCCATTATATTCAGAATCATCATCCTTATGATGAGGTCAGTAATCCATTCAGAGTTGAGTTTTGTGAAGAGTGATAGATATGGATCTATTTTTATTCTTTTACATAAAGTGTCTAGTTTGACTGGCACCATAGTTTGAAGATTGTGTTATTTCCCCAGTGTGTATGTCTGGCTTCTTTTTATCAAAAATCAAGAGTACATGGATGTATTAAATTAAGTCCTGATCTTCAATTCTATTCCATTAATCAATGTGTCTATTTTATGCCAATACCATGCTGTTTTTCTTATTTTATAATAGCTCTAAAACGGAAACTGAAATCTGGGCTAGTGATACTTATAGTAGTTTCTTTATTGTTCAGAATTTTTTTAGACATACTATTATTTGTGTGTGAGCTTTCTTATAATGTTTAAGATTATTTTCTCAACTTCTGTGAAAATTGTTTTGGGACATTAATGGGAATTGAATTGAATTAGTACATTCTTTTCTTTACGAATATAATTTTTACAATATTAATCCTACTAATCTATAAACATGGGTGATCTTTCTTCTAATGCCTTCTTCATTTTCTTTTTTCAATGTCTTAAAGTTGGTATTATATAAGTCTTTCACTTGATTAGTTAGAGTTATTCTAAGATATTTGGGGGGATATCTGTGAAGGCACTATATTGAATAGATGAGGAGAGAAGAACTTCATTACCTTAGTTTTGATATTAGTGGGAATGCTTTGAATTTCTCCCTGTTTATACTTATTTCAGCTCTGAGTTTGTTTTAAGTTGTTTATTATATTGAAGTAAGTCCTCTTTATACTATATTTCTAAGGACATTTATCATTAAGGGATGGAAGGTTTTGTTAAAGAATTTTTCTAATGAGGTGATAATGCATGTTTATCTTTTATAGTTTATTCCCTATATTGCATTTATTGATTTATGTATGCTGAAACAACTCAGCATCTCTGGAATGAAGCCAGCTTCATCATGGTGGATCATTTTTTTGATGAATGTAGTTTGTGTTGTGAGACATTTGTACACTGTTAAGATGTATTGCTGTGACTGGTGTAATAAATAGTTGAGAGAGATAGGTGAGAATTCTAGGAAGAAGAAGGCAGCGAGTGGCATTAGCCAGATGCAGAGAAAACAGGATTGTAGGAACCTGCTCCTACAATGTCAACTAGGGTTCCTGAAGTGGGAATCTTCAAAGCCAAAAGAAAGTCAGAGAAAAGAACTGAGACAGAAGACAGATTAGAATCAGAACAGAGCACAACACAGTCAGTCGGTATCTAACCACAAGACCATTCCTGTCCTTGAGTCAGCAGCCTCCTAACTAATGTGTGCTTGCTGCTTGGAAGCAGCCTTACTTCTATCTTGATGTTCCTGAGGTTTCTCGTCAGCAGTATACTGTCTACTAGATAAGAGTGTTCTTTTCTCATGGGCTAAATGACTTATAAGTCAAAATGAACTCCAGATGGAAATTGAGTCACACATGGGCTCCCACACAGGATGGGCAGTATGGAGAGATGAGATAAAAGCAATGGGACATAGGCTGAAGCAGGCAAGTCTCCTGAAGCCAGGCCACTTCATCACCATCCACAGTTGCATCAGAGGGCCATGGAGTCACAACGCCCAACCCAAAAAGACAGGAGGAAGAGGTGAGTAGTTGCTCTCCTGGTTGTACAGCCCCACTCTCTAGGCCCTAGGTCAAGGGTACTTCTTCTGCCCCTCCATTACCCATCCCAGCCTCAGCAGCTGGTCAGCAGTCAACTCTCCTGCAAACAGGATGCTCCACAGCCATCTTCAGCAGCATTAGAGGTCCCTGGAGACACAGCCTCCACCTGCACCTACTGGAGGAAGAATAGCATCAGAGGGCCCCAGAGGCACAGCCCTTACCTGCACCAGTTGGAGAAAGAGGACTCTCCATCACCATCTCCAGATAGATCAGAGGCCCCAGGAAACACAGCCCCTCTCTGCACAGATTGGAAAGAAGAGCCCCAACAGTCAGTCAGAAGGCAAGACCAATGCAGCCAGGCCAGTTCACTCCACCATCAGCCCATCAGAGGCCACCTGGAGGCCCAGGATCCAACTGCACCAATTGGAGAAAAGTAAAGAAGCCCCC
>JAQHUG010000095.1:1358939-1389492 GCA_028555095.1 Dicrostonyx torquatus | reverse complement strand
TCGAGACAGGGTTTCTCTGTAGCTTTGGAGCCTGTCCTGGAACTAGCTCTTGTAGACCAGGCTGGTCTCGAACTCACAGAGATCCACCTGCCTCTGCCTCCCAAGTGCTGGGATTAAAGGCGTGCGCCACCACCGCCCGGCAGGAACTTTCTTTACACATATGTTTTCTTCACTTATCTCCTGTTTCTGACTAAATACCATCTTGTTTAATCAATTTATCTGTCTCTTTTTATAAATAAGATCATTGTCTAGTTGTTATTTATCACACAGTGATAATTATTTTCATTTAAGTAATGATTTTGAGGTATTCTACACATGAAATAAACAATGTAATTATTCAAGTACAAACTTACATTAAAATTTGATTAATAGAGGCTACTGTAAAGAGATCATCCTTCTAGGTTCATGGGAGTTTCCTTTGTACCAGGTTTCTACCTGACCCCAAAATGCCTTCCAAACAATATATCTCTTTCATTACTTTCCCCCTTCATCCACCCTGTAACCCAGATCTTCATGTTCCCAAGGGAACCCACAGAAACAACTAACCTGAGCTCATAGGAGCTCACAGACTCTGGACTGACAGCTAGGGAACCTGCATGGGACCAACGTAGGCCCTCTATATATGTAACAGTTGTGTAGATTGTTCTACTATAGATAGTGGTAGCAACAGGTTCTGCCCCTAATGTTTTGGCTGATTTCTAGGAACCTATTCCTTTTACTGGGTTTCCATGCCCATCCTTAATACAAGGGGAAGAGATAAATCTTACCTCAACCTGATATGCATGTTTTGTTGATGTTCATGAGAGACCTGCCATTTTCTAAACAGAAACAGAAGAGGAGTGGATTGGGGGATATAGAGGGAGAGAAGTGGAGGGAATGAGGGAGAGGGAACTGTAGTTGGAATGTAAAATAAATGAATAAATTTAATTAATAAGAAAATAAAAATATTTCAAAAAGTATTTGATGCTTTTAATTATTATACACCATAGTTTAGCTTAACCTAACCATCTTCTTCCATGTACGCATTTCAAATTAATAATCTCTTCTTTAATTATGTATATACATATGTATATATAATTTGTGTAAGTGTACACATGTATGCGCAACATACTATGCCCATTTAGGATTGCTCATATCTACGTTCATTGAAGACTAACCATTTGGAATCGAATGACCTATTTGATATCTCTCTCTTGATCTACTAAAAGCCATCTTTGTTGCCTCCAGATCTGGACAATTCTGAATAAAGTGTGTATGACTAAAAGTTTTCAACTTTTCTGAGATAATTCTGGGTGTATGGTTGTCAGATCACACAGTGGATGGATGGATACCTACCTAGTTTTAAGAAGGTGTGAAATGACTTCCATAGCTGCTTACCATTTTGTTTTCTCATCAGAAATGAATTACAGATCCTGAGGAATGACATGCTTATCAGCTCTTAGTGCTGCCAGTGTTAAAGATTTTAGCCATCCTGATAAGTATGCATTACCGTCTTGTTGCTTTAATATGCATTTTACTCATCCCTTAAATTTTAAAGAATGTTTTAATTATCTATTTGCCATCTGTATATATTTACTTGTTAAATATCAGTTAAGCCTTTGGCTATTTTTTTAAAAAAATCAGATACTTTATTTTCACATTATTGAGGGTCAGAGATTTTTATCTTTTGGATGATAGTGTTTTATCAGGAATATTCTTTTTTTAGTCTGTGTCTTCTTTTTTAGTCCTCTATACTGTGTCTTTCACAAAAAAATAATTAATTTCAATAAAATCTGGCTTATTGTTTCTTTATTTCAAAGATTGTACTTTTGATGTCATATCTAAAACTCACTACCAGACCTAAGGTTAACTAATTTTTTTAAAAAACTAAAAGTTTTGTGGTTTGCATTTAGATCACAAAATACATGCGTGTTTTGTGAGCCCTGTGTCTAGGTGCACTAATTTGCATGAGAAAACTCAATTACTTTAACCTTTTTTTTAAAGAAAAGAATATCTTCTTTTCATATTACTTTTTGTCCTTGAAAAAGATCTTATTATACCCATAGAATAAGTTTTGATTTTGTACTTTGTTCTGTGGACCTGTTTGCCCATTATTTTATTGACATCACACTTTTCATTACTAAGGCATTATAAGCTTTTAAGTGAGGTGGTACTTGTCTTTTGACAAAAGTATAAGGACTCTACAAACAGCATAGTTGGATATGCTCATACTATCAAGCTCAGTGATTTCAAGTAGATGCATGTAACATGACTCTTAGATGGTCCTATGGACTTGGTACCATCAGAAAGGGAATAAGGTTTCCAAGGCTTATTGATTAATAAATTTGTGCTTAGCATGTTGTAATATCTACCAAATTCTCCAAATCATTCTGAAAAACAAGCCCTGGTTCAAAAGTTGTGAAAAGTCACACTATAAAAAAAAGCTTGATGATAACAAAAGAAAATAAGTAATTGATGCAAAAAATACAATCAATCTGCCACATAGCATATTTATGTATTTTGCTTACAATCAGTCTCTTTTGATTTTAACAAAAAGATGGAATCTTTTAAAGGGTAAAGATTTTATCCTTTCTATTAAATTCTTCATTTGAATTGCCTACAATTTGGTTGATACAGGATATGAACTCAGTAATTATTTGTTGAATATTTGTATGCATGTCCTATATCGCCTTTATAGAGAGACCATCATATGTTAAGTCAAGAACCTTGCTGTGTTTTGTTTCCAGCATTATTTACCACAATGCAAATCTATTCATATGAAGAACATGTAGTAAATAAAAGTTGTCTAAAGAAGTAAATAAAAAATAAATCCCAGAAAACAAAGAAAGAAATTTTGTAATGGTACCAGTTTGTTCTTATTGATGATTTTTTTCCCTCAAGTGCCACCTTCTGATTTAAATAACTGTTCTGAAAATGTCTCTATGACACAGAATGTTGACACTTTTGAATTGGTGATGGCTTTCTTCAGACCCTGGTAACACATAAAAATTAGAAAAGAGCATCTTCACAGAGCTATGAAGGAAAAATATGCATATTAAGATGCAGAGTGTCCACCTAATTTGAGAGACTAATTGTAACTATAGAAATCAAACTGGAATTTAGGTTCCAAGAACATCCCTTGAGTTTCATTAAGATTAACATGTTTCACCCAAAATTGCTTCTAACCATGTCCCTTTGCCAAATTGCCAGAGAGCAGAGCCTATTGGCATCTTTCACCACCAAGTCTCTTATAGACAAACATCAGGTATAAGAAATATTGTTTTTAATTCCAATGTTAACTTAGAGATAATTTCTACCTTTCTGAATTACTTTCTGAATCTCATATAAAAATAAAGACACTTAGATAAACAGACTTCTTAGAATATAATTAAACCCTTAGTGATATATAAGTTAGAATTTTTGTAAAATAACCTAATTTTTTAATTGCTAGTTGTGTATGTCTTATGAAAATTCACTGAGTTTTGCACTAAATACAATTTTATATGCATATTTTACACTAATAAAGTTTTTACATTAATTACTTAATAAAACATTTATTTTAGAACTAGCATTATTTTTGGTCATTTTCTTTGAAGGTAAAACACTCAAGAATTTCTAAATAAAAATTTGAAAATACAAAAGCATATATCTACTATAATTCTGATTTCTTTTGAACTATATACTTTTCTGGACTTCCTTTTATCACATTACAAGGACCAACTTTTGGATATTCTGTTATTTAAAAAATAAAACTTAGTTCCCCTTTCCTTTGAAAGTCATGAAACAGTTAATTGAATTTCCATATCTGTAACTTGGTCTGGTGAATTTGCTTATGAATTATTTATTCATTTCTTCATAGATATAGTCTATTTTCTCTATTATAGTGAAGTAAATATTAAACTTAGCTTCTTATCGAGATAGATTATATTTTAATTACTGTTTCTTTAATTCCTATGCAAAAATTGACATATTTAACATCATAAGTCAGTTTTCTAGAGTTCTAAAATATGGCTTGTAGACTCTCTCAATACATTTCAAAATCAATTTGTCATGATGAAAGAAAAGGACATACCCCATGTCTTATAGTTTGAAAATACCAGAGATTGTTCCTCTTGAGGAATAATGTTGAGGATAATCATTGCCCACTGTTACACAAGTACCTCACAGTAATGAGTAACAGAAGGACAGTTGCATTTATAAGCTAATTATAATTAACTCCCAATGTTTACTTTAAAAATGGAAAAGAAAAAACTTAAGAATAGAGCTAAAAAAAGGGGGGGGCTGAATTCAACTGACTTCACTGTGGCAATGGCAGAAACACTCAAACCGCTTCCTCAGGCCCATAGCCACATGCCCATTTTATGTGCTAGATATTCCAAGACAAAGAAGAAAGAGATGTGTTAACGATTAGACTTGCAAATTTCAAAATACATAGTGTCAGTCTAGTGATGTTTAAACCTCCATTAAGAACAACTCAGAGGAACTGTAGCGTATTACAAAGTGGGATCATGAATATGCAATCAGCAAATGGTCCTGGAGTCCGATCACCATCTCTGTCAATTACAGGAGTCACTTTCTGTGACAGCGCCTTGGCACTTTGACAGTGATTATACCTTTACATGATGTATTACTGATATTATGCCTCACTTGTTTACAAATAAAACCATATCTTACTCTTTAACTGTGAGAACAGAGTGCTTTAAGTAACAAAACATTGCCTACAATAAATCTTCCTCCTAAGTAAATCATCTATGGCCAGACTGGGAATATTGTACAATGAATGCTACTACTATGGAACAAAAGTAGCACCCCCAAAACCTGCTTTTATAATTCCTAAAAGTGAAATAACATGTAGTTCTTTCCAAGTGAATGGAAAAGAACTTTTACAATGAACAAGTTTGCAATGTACATCACTCTAAAGGGGCATTTTAAAATATAGAGAAAAATGGGACTAATGGAGTAGAGATGCCATCAAAGCATTTAAAAGTTCTAGTGCTGGCTGCAGCATAGTATGTCTGCCTACTCCATAATCTCTATATATCTAGGTCTTTGCTACCATGAAGATAATATTATGAATGTTAGAAACATATATTTGAAAAGTGCTAATAACATAAGTTTCATTGTTTCAATGGTTTTTATTTAGCTATTGAGTCAGGAAATTCATAAATTCCTCACCACAATATATTACCAGTGTAATAACTATGGACATGGTCATTTTCAAATCACCTTTTCTCACCACCCCCCTGAGTAAACACTGATAACATAAGCATGGGATTTGTCAAAACTAGATTTTACAATAAGAACTCTTGTTTAAATGTCAAGGGATATAGTGATATTCTCAGAAGAACTCAAGCTGCTCTTGGCATGAAAGCTTCATCTCTGATGTCACAGAGCCAAAGGTGCTACAATGATAGGAATGGAGAAAGTGATAACACAATTACTCAGGTATGAATACTGTTAGCCACATAATGATCTCCACGGCAAGATGTACCCAATAGTACAATAGTGGCTTACGTGTCACAGAAGTAACCAACCATTTTCTCAATGGATTTAAAGACTGCTACACAAGATGGAGCCCATGCCTAGAGCTGTTAGGTATGCTAAAACCACATGGCTGGCTGGGCCATAGGCCATGAAGGAGTATGTAGCACTCTTATTCTACTTAATTGACACGGGGTCAAATTCTCCTCTAAATCCTTATCTTAATTATTTATAGATTGGTGGATCTTTTGATCCTCATGTGGAAAGTTTCTTTTTGTAGTAGATTTTGATTATACAGTGAGCCACACTAGTCAACATGCAAGGAATAAAAACTATAGAGCGTTCATCTCTACATGTGACATCTCTATCACACCATACTTCCCACAGCTCAGGGATAACAACAGAAGAGGGGATAGGAGAATTCCAAGTGCCAGACTGAATAGACATCTGTAGTAATATAGAAATTGCCAGACATAATAGTCCAGTTTCATACACAAAATTGTTGCAGCCGTGGATGCAAGCACAAGACCTCCGTAAGAGCAAGTAAGCCAGGATCCCAACATGAATATGAGAGGCTCACAAAATCCTAGCCCTACCAAAGGAATATTGCTATTTTATGACTACTGAAGGAGGGATAGTCCATTTTCTTTGGAACTGTAGCTCCAGAGAGACGACCTATGTTTGAACAGATGGTGCCTTACCCTGTTCATACAGGAAGCAGTAAATGGACTCATTGGGTATTGAAACAAGGAAAATAAGAGAAGGGATGGAAAACTAGGTGTTTCTGTGTGAAATAGATAGTAAATGTATTTTTTGAAAAGAAATTAAAATGTATTTTAAATCTCAACTAGTTTTAGAAAAAAAGGAAAAGTTCAGAAGTAAACTCTTGTGGTACACACTTAATTTCCTTATTTTTTATTTATTTTACTCAAACAAATAATTCCTTTACTTTTGCTTGAACTTACTAAAATCATTTGAAAGTAAAATTAAATTCTAGCTTTTGGACACCAGAATAACAGGGTTGAATGTATCTCTCCAACCAACTAGATCACTTTAAGTATAAGAATGGACTAAAAATAATGTAGACAGTAAAGAGCTAAAGACTGTGACCACTGAAATATAAAAAATAACGAGACGGAGACCTCAGGTACTACTTGCTCCATATGAAGAGACAAATTTGGACCCACGGCTACTAACCATCACAGATCTAGTGGGATGGGTGTGGTGAGCTGAGGACACAAGAACTGGTTTGGGATGCTGCTGTGGATATGCACTGGGAGACAACTGTGAAGAGGGAATTAGTTAGCAAGCAAGAACTAGCACTCTCTGCAGGAATTTCCCTGAGAATTGACCTGTCTATTAAGCTATGTGTGTTCAAGGCAAAACTCTAAAACTAGTAAAACAAATCTTAGAATGTGGCAAATTAAAAATTCTTATGACTTCCATAATAGTGAGAGACACCTAAGCTCTATAAAGCCAGGTTAAAGGAAAGTTGTCACTAAAGGCATTCAGTAGAGGTCAGGGAGACGTAACAGAATAGGAATGGGAGGTTAAAAACAAAGCAAACTAAAAAATCAGTGTGCTTTCTTCTTTTCTTTAAAGGACAAGTATGCAGGCTACCACAAAACCTAAAGATGAGAAGATATGGGTGAATTGAGGGAATAGCTCTTAGCAGGGAGGATCCATCTGTGCGAGAGTGAATGTCCTTAGTGGGGGAACTAACCGGCTCAATGAGATGTGTTTCTGAAGCTGGGCAGTGGTGGTGCACACCTTTAATCCCGGCACTTGACAGGCAGAGGCAGGCTGATCTCTGTAAATTTGAGGCCAGCCTGGTCTACAAGAGCTAGTTCCAGAACAGGCAGCAACAAAATGTGCTGTGAAATGAAGTATTTAATGATGAAAATAGAGAAGGAGAATTACGCAGGTCTTCATTTTGAGGGGAAAGTGGCTTACGATGGAAAAATTTGTGGGTTTCACCCTCAGGGACCTACCAAGAACTCTTAGTGAAGATCTAAGGAAGATACGTGAAACTCACAGCCCAGGGTCACTAGACCAATCAAAGTCTAAAATTTCTATATATAAAATAAATTTTCCTTCATACAATATATTCTTCTTTAATCAATATCATGGAATATTTCCTTTCTTCCAGTCCTTGCCTCCTTATCAACACATAGGTTCTAAAACACAGTTTTAAAAACTGTGAGACATAGATTCACTGAAAATTAATTAGGGATGATCAAGTAATGGGGAAAACAGAGGCATTAGAAGAATTTTGGATCTCTGTCATTTATAGATCTAGAACTATAAGCTAGGCAATATTATATATAATCCTAACTGGAGCCAAATTGATACATAATCACATTGGAAATATACTTCATGAGTTTCTGTTCCTTGAAATGTCATGACTGGTTTTAAATATGTCTGAGGCAGTATCTGAGCCTGAAGATAAAATAACCAGGAATAAACGTTGATAAAAGAAAAATAGATGCTGGTGTCACCAGAGAAGGAATTTGAAGTAACTGTGTTTAATATTCTAGTGGATTTTACTTCAAAGATTAAAAATACACATACACACATTATATAGAGCTAGTGATAGAAACATTAAAGCAGAATGAAAAGAAAATACAAATAACTAAATCATTGTAAGAGAAATGAAAATTGTCTTTGATGACCACAGGAAATGCTGTGCCAGATAAGAAAAGACAAGTAAGCTGGAATGTAAGTACAAAGGTAAAAACAGGGGAAAGAAAACATACAGAATAACTATGGTACAATACTTTCAAAGTACAGCACACACACACACACACACACACACACACACACACATGAATGTAAACACATATTCACACATATGCATACACAAGTTTCAGTGTGGAGAACTTTTATTACTCTGGCTCTGGTAAGGCTATTCTTACTATACCCTACATTCTGTCTATGGATATTTCAGGTATACATTTATTTACTGTGATAAATATATCACATATATTTACTGGTTTAGCAGAAAGAGAAGAATGAACAGAAGAGTTAGTTGACATAGTGATGGTCAAAACACACAAGTTTTGAAATACAGCTCTTATCGTATAAACATGAAATGACAACCATCAGATCACAGATACAGTAAAATAATAGAACACCAAGAAAGGAAATAAAAATATTACACTGGAGTACCGGCGATGGGTGGAGATAGGTACAGAGATCCACATCAGAGCACTGGACTGAGCTCCCAAGGTCCAGTTGAAGAACGGAAGGAGGGAGAAAATGAGCAAGGAAGTCAGGACAGCGAGGGGTTGGTCCACCAACTAAGACAGTGTACCTGATCTAATGGGAGCTTGGCAAATCCAGCTGGATTGGGACTGAACGATCCTGTGATCAAATCAGACTCTCTGAATGTGGCTGACAATGGGGGCTGACTGAGAAGCCATTGAGAAATGCACTGGGACTTGTTTCTACTGCATGTACTGGCTTGTTGGGACCCTAGTCTATTTGGATGCACAGCTTCCTAGGCCTGGATGTAGCAGAGAGGGCCTTGGACTTTCCACAGGGCAGGATATCCTGCTTTATCTTAAGTTTGGAGTGGGGAGGAAGGAGGATGAATGGGAGAGGGAGCAGGAGGGGAATGGGAGAAGGGGGGAAGTGGAGATTTTTGAATGGAAAAATAAAGAAACATGCAAAAATATTACACTGTTTGGCATAATATGTTCAAACTAAAAATAATTAAGACAAAAGAAATGTTGACAAAATCCTAAAACAGAAGGAGGTATTTACTGAGGAGCAAAGAAAATATCACTAGACTATCAAAATGATGCCTTTAATACTTGCAAGTTGGTACTAAAGAGTTTTTGAGAAAAGATCAGAATAGTTAGTAGAACTGACTGAAAGACAATTTTGAGGTCACACAGGAGTGGGATGTGACAGAATGATCGTAAAAATGTTTCATTTTCATAGTTGGGCATTTATATGCAAGGTTAAAGATTGATACCTGTGGCATGACTAACAAAAACTCTGAGACAGAAATTGGGGTTCAAACTGAAGGTCAGAAAAGCAAAACAACCAGCCACTGGCTCTTACCTCTGCTTCAATCTGAAATGGTGATACTGCCTCTAGGAAACCTCTGAATGAGACTGGCTGAGAACTGTCTTCCGTCTTATTATCCTCTCTAGTTCTGGGATTAATGACGTGCACCACTATCTCTTGGTTTCTATGGCAAACTAGTGTGGCTACTGGTATTAAAGGTGTGTGTCATTGTGGCTACTGGGATTAAAGGTGTGTGTCATTGCTGTCTGGTAAGTAAGACTGACCAGTGTGGCTGTTTTACTTTTCTGATCTTCAGACAAGCTTTATTTATTAGAATATAAATAAAATGGCACTACAGGAACCTCATATTTTTCACAAACAGGAGAAAAAAATGAGAAATAACTAAGTTGAAATGAGATCTTGTATTGAAGGACTATAAAGGGCCATCTGAAAGTGTGCCCATTGAACATAGTTGAAGCAAAACATATAACATGGCATTAGCCTATAAGCCAAATCATAAAATAAATATCTGTCAATTGACTCAAACTTGTAGGAATGAATGATTGAGTAAAATAATCACAAATTATAAGTAATAATGTTAGATACATCATCCTTAAAGAGATGGTTCATAAATCTTCATTTTGTTAGTTATATAATAACTTGCAAATAGTGCACAATGTTGTAAAGAGAAAAAATATCTTTTTATTAAAGAAACAGAGCACATATACCTCAGTGAGTAAAGCTAACACTAACATCATATTGACAAGCACATTCTGAAGTTTATATTCAGAGGCAAAAGTGCAATACACATGCACTATGAAATGCTACTCAACTATAAAGAAAAGTGATATCATGAACTTTGAAGGCAAGTGGGTGAGCCTAGCAAGTACTCACATTGTGAGAGATAACTCAGACTCGGACACACAAACATCACATGCCTACCTTTCTCATCAGAGTCTCTCAGCTCCAAACACAGCCTGGAACAACTATAGAAACCTTCAGTTACAGCTACCAAAATCTCAGGACTGACACAGAAACATCTAGTTCTTGGATATCAGCAATTAATTACAGAAAGAGCCTTTAACATCTCAGTTTCAGAAAGTTAATGGGAGTTTTCTTATTAGTTTTTGTCAATTTGATGCAAGCTGGAGTCATTTGAGAAAAGGAAAACTCAGTCAAGAAAACGTCCCTGCAGAACTGGCATTCAGACAAGTGTGCGGTACATTGTTTCAATCGATGTGTAGTGTGTGAGAGCCCAGCTCACTATGAACAGCACCATCACTGAGCAGGTGTTTCTAAGTTCTGTAAGAGAACATGCTGAGAAACCACAAGGAGCAAGCCAGTAAGCAGAGATAAGCCCTTTCCTCACCAGGTTGTATTTTATCATAGCAATGTGAAGTAAACATCTTGAACACCATAGGGTCTTGACTGCTGTGACCCTTGATATGTAGTGGTATGTGGCTTTTCCTTCATGTACTGTACTGATCTAAAATGTGTAAATAGGAGAGACTGGATACTTGAGAGTACAAGCTCCACCATCTATTTAAAATTTCACTAAAAGTTTTACCTTTACAGGGTAGAATCAATGCACTTCTACAAATAGAAAGAAATACAATGTAAATGTCGATCACACATTAAGCAGAAGAACAACGGTTAATAGTTAAAAAGAGAAAGCTATTAACCTAGAATCTATATAAAAACATTGCGCCGGACAGTGGTGGCACATGCCTTTAATCCCAGAACTTGGGAGGCATGAGGCAGGCAGATATTTGTGAGTTCAAGACCAGCCTGGGCTACAAAAGCTAGTTCCAGGATAGGCTCCAAAGCTACAGAGAAACTTTGTCTCGAAAAACCAAAAAAAAAATTGCTCTTCATAATCTCCCCACTACAGAGGAATGGTAAACAAGGCATAGTTATACTTCTGTCAATGTAGTATAGATAACTTAAGTAGTCTGAACAGTAGTTATCATATTGGCAAAGTATAGTAAATCTCACGTTTTCATATCTGTATCTTCTGCATGTATTAAAAAGTCTCATACATCAGGGTTTTCCCCCACAGCCTTAAGTTCTTCTTAATCACACAATAACTTTAGGAACAGCCTATGAGTTAACAAAACACAAAGTGAGGAATTCCTTGTACCTGTACTTCTACCAGGGGAACATATCCAAGTTATGATGATGGAAACATGAAAGAACCTATAGGGTTGAGCTAAATTACACCTGCAAAGAGGCACCCACTTTGAACATCAGTAAGTCCAAAACATGACAGGTGATCTAGTAAGACTAAAAAAATATGTCAACATGACGTCTCTGAATTTCAAAGCAATATTTAAACAATTCATTATCAGGTTAGTGTATTTAAAGGCAGTATTATACATGGCAATTTTGATTATGCATGGTAATATGCATTAATATAAAGAGGAAACTTTTTATGGCATAATTTGCATCTAGTAAACATGAAGAATCTACAAACCACCAGATTCTAGAAATGTATTAAGGAATTTGGTGGATACAAGGTTAATATGAAATATTCTATTACATTTATATAGATATATTTTCCATAATATATAACCAAAGGTAAAATGTAATTTATGAATTATAAATAAGACATGTGTTCAGAGAGATGGCTCTAATCAAAGTAAAGAATAACAGTGATCTAGGGGTATAAATGTAACTATTTAGGTGGCATTTTATGGGCACATCATGTCTATTGCCAAAACAACAGAAGTAACTTCCTCATTAGAGCACATAATCTTCTGAGATATCGGCTTTGAGCAGGTAAACAATTCCAGATGTGAATTGGCCCTGCAAAGCAGGCATTATATCCAGTCATAGCAGTCAGTTACTTCATAAGTCACACCACTATTGGCCAGTGAGCATATTTTACAGTAAGTAGTGTTACGGACAAGTCGGATATTTACTAATATACATGGAGCCAAAACTATGTGAAAATTAAATTAAGGTCATTTTCTTTGCCAGCCAGAAACATAAAACTTGAACCTAAACTAATATTTAGCCATACAATCACCAAAACATTGAAATAAAAGAAAGTTAAATACTGGTTGTGAGGAAGATGTGGAGAAAGTGAAAGATACACATTGATAATGGAAGGGAAAACATTAAAAATTACCTTGGAATGCTCTTGATAAATACTTAAAAAAACACAGATGAATACAGCCCTTGTAAATCCTCTCCCCAGTACATTCACAGAGAAATCTTCCCCTATATCCGCACAGGTATAGTAATCTTCAGAGGTCTGTAAAGTTTTTATATTCCTTTTAGTGTGTGTGTGTGTGTGTGTGTGTGTGTGTGTGTGTGTGTGTGTAAGTGAGCTGGCATGTGTGTATGCAGTCTTGGAATATTAGAACCCCAGGAACTGAAGTTTCAGGCACTGTGAGCTATCCAGTATGGGTGGTGAGAATCAAATTTGAGACCTCTGCAAGGACAGTGTGTGCTTTAGCTGGTTAACCATCTCTCCAGCTGAAAGACAGCTTCAAATCTAGAAACAATTAAATGGCAATAGGAGGAAGTAGAATAAACTGTGCCATTGTCATAGAATGTAATATTATATAATACTGATCACAAATTACAGCAATGAAGAAACATTGAAAGGTTTCTATCAGGTTTTAAAAAGAGACACAAAAGTATAAGAATTTTATGGTTCCTTTCATATGAATTTGGCAGACAGGGAAAAAATAAAATTATCACTTGTCTTAATAACCTGTAATCAAATTCTCACCAAGAGGTACCTCCTGTCACCAACCCTCTGAGCAGCCCTCACCCAGATTCCCAGGTTTTCTGATTCTCTGCATGACTCCAGTCGGGAAAACACATCTTCAGTAACTCCACCCTTTCCCTTAATGATCTCCATTGACCCTTGCTGTTGCATAGCTTTTTAAAATGATCCTTGTTCCAAAGATTTCCAAACGAATTGAATTCTTCCTTAAGTATGGCTTGGTTCCGAAGGAAAGACCCTTCACTGAGTGATTCCCTAGGCTTCGTGTCTGTTGTCCTTCATGCTGAGACCATCAAAACCTTTTCCAGTTTCTTCAGTCTTTGTTATGAAAGGTACCATCTGCAGTAGTGTAGCCCTGCACTAGGTTTTAAAAATGGATTCAAAATTCAAAGAATCTCGGAAAGACTCAAATCCTTAAGCCCACATCATATTTCTTCTTCCCTCTGCTCACTGCCATGTTTATTTTATTCTTATTAAGTAGGAAAATCTGACTCTGTTAAGTGGTTGCAATTAAAGTAAGTAGCCAAGCCACATCTCACACTGTTACATTCTGCATGCACAGTGACAATGAGTAAAATCTCCTCTTTTGGTAAATTTTAAGTTTTTGATGCATCATCACTGATCACAGTCATTATGTTATATATTAGTTCTCCAGAATTTCTATCACCTTACTCTGAAAGTTTGTGCTCTTTGACCAACTTCTTGCCATTCCTCCAGAACCCAGGTCTTGAGCACAGGGTTCTAAACAGCCTCTGGAGCTCAACATCCTGTGAATTCCCATACATGTTAAGCCCTCTTAAGCCATATAGCTCACTTTTCTGTGCCTGTTGCATTTTGATGAGCAGAATCTTTTTTTTATTTATTAGATTATTTAAAAAATACCAATCCAAGTTCCCACTCTCTCCCCTCCTCCCACTCCCTCCACACATCCTCCCACCCCACTCCTATCTAATCCTCAGAGAGGGTAAGGCGCGTTGCCTTGTAGAAGGTCCAAAGCACTCCCTACTATATCTAGGCTGAGCAAGATATAGAGTCACATAGAATAGGATCCCAAAAAGCCAGTACGTGCAGTAGGGCTAAATCATGGTGCCACTGCCAGTGACCCCTCAGTCTGCCCCAGCCACGCAACTGTCAACCCCATTTAGAGGAACTAGTTTGATCATATGTGTGTTCCCTCCCAGTCCGGCAGGAGTTGGTGATCTCCCATTAGGTCAGGCAAACTGTTTCAATGATGAACCCTTCATGGGCTTGACCTTTTTGCTCATATTCTCATTCTTTCCACCCACTCTTCAACTGGTCTTTGGGAGCTCAGTCCAGTGTTCCAATGTGGGTCTCTGCCTCTGCCTCCATCAGTGACTAGTAGCATCTTTTAGGACAGACTTTCTCTAAAGTGCAAGCTTCTTTCTCATTCTTATCATTGATAATATTTCATTCTGTGTGTACACAAATTCATTTACAATAGACAATTGGGTTGTTTCCATATCTTTGCTAACTCACATTTAATATTACAAAAAATGTAAAAGTATATTTTAATAACCAACAGAGACCATGATGACATCACTCTTTTATAAGGACACCTGGGCCTGCAAAGAGATGTTTCTAGAGAACTCCATAGGATCTTGGCAGGAATTTAAATTTGTTATAAACAAGTCATTTCTAGCTAGATTTCAAAGAGAATAATCAACTTAAAAAACAATGTGCTGCATTCATTTTAGTGAAGCAAGCTTAGGGAATAAAACAGGTTTTTCCCCTTTAGCTAAGGATAGAAAATTACAAGAACTAGCACTAAGAAACCCAAGTGGCAGGCTGCGGCTTCATTACAAATACCACCTGATTGAATCATTTTGAGGGGCTGTCCGTCTTCACCACTCATGTGTGCTGTATCTTAGTTGAAGTGGGAGAAAATTAGGGAACTTTCAAAATGAAAACTGATTTCATAAATTACAGCCCAGAAAATAACAAAAAGAGCTGTCATGCCCTTTAACAGCGCTTCCTTTCATTTCAGCAGCATCCTTTGTCTTCAACCTTTGAGCCTTGCTATTGTCGCTATTGTACTCAAACCAAGGCTTTTCTTCTGCGGTGCAAGCAAGAGAAAAGATACATGATGATTTTTGTGCTGATTAGAGGGAATGTGCATGTTCAGATAACTTTTGCAAGACAAATTGTTAAGACAGAGGACGCAAAAGCCTAAGACACATGAAAAACAAGTAACAACTATTAACAAAATAAAGGCAGATCATGGTGGTGTGAAATACACACATAAAAGCTCGCCAGGCCCAATGTCCCAAAAGTGGGAAAGATAATTCTACAAAACAGTGACCCTCTTTGGATGTGTGAGAATTATAGTCTCTCAACCTCTATGTTTTAAAAGGGTATAACTACAAAAAAAAGTGAGTAACAATGTCATCAAAGCTTGTCTACTAATTATTTTTATTCAAAGTATATCATTGCTAATTCAAAGATAAGATCTGTCCAAACCTATAAAATATACCTATGCAAAGGAGAGATTGTATATTGCCACTTAAAATTACTATTTATTCATTCAGTTTTGTGTGCAGTTATTCATGCATTAATCAGATATCACGTAGGCTAGGTATAAAAACAGAAAGTAAGGGAATAAGTGTCTTTGCCTTAAAGGATATAGATGAAGTGCTATATTCACTAACATAGAGTGCTCTGTTCCTGAGACTAGAAGAGAAAAGTATAGTAGAAGGACTTGTCATCAAATAATGAAATTCTTCTAAAGAGAAATATATTCACTTCAAATTCACTTTTCTAAAGTATTAAATGTTATACTGATAAGAGATTAAATGACATGTACAAATGCAAAAAATAAAGTAAATGGAACATGTTTCTCAATCATAAAATCAAGAAAATAAAAAAGGAATCACTTTATCAAGTGGAAACTTTTGGGATTGTTTTCAATGCATGCATATATAGGTAGAGAGTAGGACAGCTATTGTGAGAAAATAGAGAAAGAGAAGAAAGGAAGGTGCAAAGGAAGGACGGAAAGAAGAAGGAAGGGGCTAAAGTTGTGCCAAAATTTCTATAAGGTCAAGTGACTAAATTCTGAGATTATGAGGAACTACAATTATCTGAAGATACATTTAGATCTTCTGAAAGCCATTCATTTTCATTCATGACTAACATCCTTGTGACTAAGAAAACCTTACAGCATTAGCAGAACACTAGCTTCCTTGGATTCAGAAACTGAGTATGTCATCAAGACCATCTGAGACTTGCAGCAGAGCTTGACCTGATTCTCTTTAAACACTTAGATTTATGCATTTCTTTGTTCTGTTACTAGTACATTCTTCTGTAACCATTTGCATAGTAAAACAGAGGATGGGGAAAACCTGAAAAATATGTTCAGGGGCCATCTTATCATATTTGTCTCTACAATAAGGTGCCTGTTATCAGTTTGAGAAGATAACTATATTTATGTGCCCACAATACACAATACACAGATGACATTTTGACTGACTGTCGGGATATACTTATTTCCTCTAAAAATATTTAGCTATTACAGACTGCCTGAAATAAAAAAATAAGGCTGGACATTTAAAGTCCCACATTCTTCCTCTGTCTCCCTTTTTCTTGTGTGTGGAAGAACTTTTCTCTTTATTCTTTTTTTTTAAAAATTTTGTAAAGGTCTGATAATGTAAAGAAAAAAATGTTCAAGTTTAGTTCTACAAAGCAGTGAAGATTCAAGACTACTGCAGTGTAGAGCAACCCTATTAGGCTGGGGTTAATTTAGAAAAATTAGCCATATCATTAAATCACAGAATAAATTAAAATAATGGATCACTACAAAGAGTGGAGTGTTTTACTAATACACACTTCTGAAGTGTGTGTTAGATAAGTACCAGTAGCAATACAAGAGATCAAAAACATCATGATATCTATAAAACAATTTTGTTTAACATCTTACAACTTTTAACAGCTGTAGTAGATCTTATCTTTAAAGCAACAGTGAAAGAAATTTCTCCAAGAAATAAATTGAAATGAATTATTTTAAGTTGCTCTTTTAGACAATATATTGATTAACAGCTGTCTACATTCTATTCTATGATTAAAAACATCCCAGTTCTTAAGAGACTAATGACATAAATATTCATATAGCTGCAATGAAATAGTCAGAAATCATGTATACAAGTAACATTTCAGTAGAAAATAGTGCCTGGTTTCCTGGCTTTTCTCTCACTGAACTACCCAATCATTTCCATTTTATTCACTTTCCCTTCTCTCAGCAACAGTCTAAGGTCCAGTGACTAACCCAAGGCAAGGAGCCAAAGGAAAGGACAGAAAGGTCAGCACAGCTCTGCTGTGTGATCTTTTCCTAGACAAAGAATTGATTTTAAATTGAATATTTGCTTTAAAATGACCTACTGTTAAGAGTCAATCCTCTCAGCCATTTGAGAAAAAAAAAGTCACAAAGAAAGTACAAATTCCCATAAAAAATTTTATTATTGTGTGACCTTTACATGTATTTAACCACTTTACTGGGCTGAAGAAAAGATAAATAACTCTACATTGGACCGACTTCTGTTTTGCATTTGAACTTTCATATATTAATGAAGAAAGTATGTGACAATTCCAGACAAAGAAATGACAAGAAAAATACTTAACCTATAATTTAAAAGCAATGAAAGTCACCTGGACCTGCCACCCTGCCATATGAAGAAAGGACTCAGATAAGCCAAATGTATGATTGCTAAAGTTATCTGAATATTTAGCTCCAGTTTGAAAGTCACAGAGTTTGTTTTCTTTTTTGTCTGTTAGTTGTCCTGGTAGAGACACTACATATATGTAAACCCTACAGTGTGTCTGTGTATCTGTGAGCCCATATCAAATGATTCTGCATTTGCTAATTCATGGACTATTTATCTTCATGTTTATACTCCAACAAAATGATAGTGTTTAATTATACTACAAATGAGTTTTGCCAGCCAATTGTATGGCAGATGATATTTACTCCCAGAACAACTGTCAAAAGACCAAAGTAGAACATCTAGCAAACCAAAATGCACTATACAGGATTACATTTCTTACACAGCCCCTCTTTCTGAGAGATACAGCTTTTCCATTACTGTCAAGATGGGAGGGAGAGAATCACAAATCAGAATAGACAGTCAGAAGTCTTATTGTCACTAATAAATAGGAGTCTAAGACACATAATTAAGTAGATTCTACTTGTAATGAAAACAGAATACTGTAAGTACCTTTTACCAAAAATCTCGTTGTATATGACTAGTGTCATAGCCTGAATATATGAAGAATTATAACTGTAAATTTGATTTTTGCAGGTAGAATTTTCTGTCCCAACAGCAGCTTGCAAATAAATACACTGAGGCTTTTATTAATTATAAATTCCCGGGTAATAGGTCAGGCTTATTATTAGTTCACTCTTAACATTTATGTTAACCCATATGTCTTATCTAATGTTGTCAACAATGCAGAAAGAAGCAAGATGGGTATGTCATACTGAGAAAAGGTACCAAGCCACATAGCAGAGCATAGATGAGAAATATGGATTAATTTAAACGTAATAGGTAGGAACAAGACTGAGCTATCTGTCAAGCATTTATAATTAATATTAAGTCTCCATTGGGTTACTTGGGAGTGGTTTACAGGACAGAAACTTCCACCTACAAATTTGTTCATTATTCAAACTTTTTCAATCTTGAGGGAAGATTTTTTTTATGCCTAACACTTACTTCAGTAAAAGATCTCTATTGTAGCCCTCTTTATTGTATGTTGCCATTATGAAAAGTTTTTTTTTTCATATGAAGGAAAAATAAGAATGCTTGAAACTTTAAAGCCCAATAATCTAAGAACTAAAATCTTAATAGTGGTAAAATAAACTTTTGACACTAAGTTATTCTAAAACAAATAAAATGAGAACAGTGCCTAAGAAGTAACTCTAATCAGTTTAATGTTGCATTCTCCAGAAAATTAAGATGATATCTCTTTGTTTAACCTAGAAGTAATAAAAAAATGGATCCTCATTTTTCTCAGCCACAGGACACTCCACTCTGAAAAGTCTACAACTTCACTTTCTTACTGTGTGTCTGTAAAATTATTTTCTCCATGACTCCATTCCATAGCTCATTTTCATATCATACACTGATTTCAGAGTTGCAGCCAATTATGGATCATTAAAGTACATACTCCCAAATCAATCTATGACTCATTTTACATTCTGATAACAATCAAAAGGAAACCTTGCTTTGCCATAAGACACAGGCAACCTGTGATCTATCTGCTGGTACTTCTAGAAGTAGATGCCCCTAACCTGAAACCCAAGCATCTGCTGGGTTAATAAACTGCTCTGCCTGAAAAACTGAATAGCTGGTAGGCGAGTTTCAAAAAGCTGTCAGATCTTGAGCATTCATTTTTTTTTCCAAACCAAAATATTGAGAAATTACTTTAGCCAAAGTCTTACCAATGTTTTTTATTCTTCCTTTTCCTCACAAGTCTCTCATTTTATTATTTTATGACAAGGGAATAATTTGCTAGCTATTAATTTCTACAACCTGAAATTATTTTTTGATTATATGAAAAAGTCACTTTCCCAACTTAACAAAGGTACAAGGTGTTACTTGAATCAATATTAATGATGTATTAACTATGAATCTGATTATAGTAATGAATAAAACTGACATTTATAAATTATGCTCTTGCCAAAAGAAATCATACCTTCACAAGCATCTTCAATAGGCCATTGCATTTCTCTGAATTTCCTAACCAATCTTAGTTTCTTCCCAGTAGTGATTTCTCAACTGCTGTCCATATCAACACAAAATTACAAAGGATGTGATCTCTTTCTTTTTCTCACTCTTTCTCCTTTATTACAAGGCTGTACAAACAATGTTAAATAAGCAAGAATTTATTATATATTACAACCAAAGAATCTAGCATAATCTGCCCTTACAAAATATCTGTAGGTAGGAATTTTAGTATATATGATAAACTCATATACAAAATATATTATTTCTGAGACTATCATTCTCTTTCTCTATCTTTGACTCAACCATTTGAACACTCAAAACTGCAGTGTGATGTCAGATAGGAATAATGGGTGATTAACAAAGTTCCCGAACCTGAACATGACACAACTGAAAACCATAATAATTAAGATAGTAAGTAATGTGTCGAACAGCACAGATCTTCATATAGCAAAAATATCCTAATTTTAAGGAATATAGTCAAATTTGAGGAATTATCTTAAGATAAGAATTTATTCTTAAATGAAAAGAGTCCATATGTTGTAGTGTAAGAAGAAAAGATGTTAAATTATAATACTAAAGACATAATAATATCTGGTGATTAATAGCATGGCAATGTAAGTATAGTGCTCCCAAACTTATTGCATATACTGTGAATCACTAGAAGAGAGGAGCTTTGAAGATTTAACGTTATTTAATGATAAAGAGGCCAAAACCATCTGAGCAAACCCTCTATGAGATTTTTCCAATTATAATGAAGTAGGTATTAAAATAAGTCAAGCCCATCAGGGGCAGAACTTAAATGACAAAAATCTTACTGATTAATATTGTTCTTTGGCCAACTTTTAGTTTCATAAATAAAATTTTATTGGAACCAGCAGTAGATTTAAGTGAGATAATAGAACTATATCTTTTTTAATTTTGTTAATTATACTTTCAATATTACTTTTACTATTGAAAGTCAGAGTAAACTTTAGACTTGCAAAAAAAGGAATTTTAATGAAGAAGTACAAAATAAAGAGATTCTTATATGAGCATTATATTACTCTACAGCCAAGTTGTATGAGTGGAAATTTCTCAGCAGAGATGGCCATTGAATATTTCTAAACAGAGGTCCCATTTCCTGTGGGTGATTTTTCGGACTTGTAAACTAAAGAAATTTGGTGAATCGACTGTTATGTAGATACATTCAGATAATTTGGGCATCCCAAATCCCCAGTACATCTGTGAAATAGGATTAAACATCTTCCTTCAAAAATTTATGATAATAATGGAATAAAGTAGTGTTGCCTATAAGGTAGTCTAAAATAGTTCGATATAGGTAGTGTAATATGTCTCAGCAAAAGGCAAAATTCCTACTCCATAACTTCAATGCCATTACAGGGTCTTTGGGCATTATGGAACACACTTAGATGGCATTAAGTCACTGGATGCTGGAATGTGTGGAATGAAAACAGCGCAGTTAAGACACAAAGTCACCGGCTGCTTCCTGTAGTCTGTGTCTTCTTGGCCTCTCCATCACACCATTTTTCAAAGGAAACTTTTGCAGGTTCAAATGAGGTTCTGGCCTGTTAACTTAGATATGAATTTCTGCTCTTCTTGATTTCAGTTCCCACATATTCCTGTTTTTTTTTTCTCTATTTCACAGATTAAATCTCAAAACTGCTATGAGCTGAGAAAGGGATTGAAAGTCCAAAACACCTGTGATGCTCAGACGTGAAACACAGGGAGGCAATTGGCTACATGATCTGCAGCGTTTACTGTTATGCTGCCCTGTTCCATGTAGGCCCACGGAAGAAAGCATGGTTACCACAGCAGGGAAGGGAATCTCATACCAAGTGTCCAAACAACCCTGGAGTGCTCAACTATCTTCTAACAGAGAATCAGGTCTGGTGCTTTGGGAATACGGGCAGTTGGGAACTGTGAGACTACTATCTCCTAAATTTTTTGAGGACCTTGTCCTCCACTGTCATTGCTACAGATAGCAGTGGACTCCTGGTGAGAACCAGGTTTTTTTGTGTTTGTTTTCCTCTGTTGTATTTGTATTAAAGATTTGTATACATTTGTATTATTTGTATTATAAACTGTAATTTGTGACATTTGGTATTATTAGAGGAAAAACTTTGGATTTAGGTCTTCTTGCTGTTTTTATATCGTTTTATCTTGTTTTTAAAATAAATCCTAGAAGTTTGATTCAAATCCTATTATAGTTGTATAAAGAAAAAACTTCTGTACTTATATTAAAGATTTCATTTTTAATAAAAAGAAAAGATGCAAAGTCACCCATTCAATTTCAAAACATAATGAGTCAGGTTCTGTGTTTTAATAATTTATGGATTGATCTGCAGTTGATGTTGTTGGAGATTACAGTAATTAAAAAATATTTTTACTATGATGGTCATCTGTAAACAAAATATTGGCTCAATTGTATGATCTTGGCTTTGAGCAAGAATATATTCTTTGGGACTTTGGCAACTTTGTTACAATTCAGTACAGAATTCTCACAGAATAAGCATAATAACTAAATTTAAAAATAACATTTATTGATTGATTGATTGATTGATTGATTGGAGTGCCACCTAATGTGTATGGATGTTAGAAAACAACTCTCAGAAATCCATTTTTCTTTTTCAATTATGTGTGTCTCTGGGATTAAATTCAGGTCATCAAATTTGAAAACAAGTGTTTTTGCTCAGTGAGCAATCTTGCTGGCCTATGGCCTCAGTTTTTAACTCTTGGAGTACATATCCTAATATAAGCAGTGTATCCTTTAAAATCAGTGAGATGCTCTTGTTATATATAGTACAGAATTATTTAAAGATAATCACCTGATAGGAGTACACGTAATCATTCAAAGCATAAGAAAAGAAGTTAAAATCTTCTCTTGTAGGAATTATTTCTGTTTTTATGGAACAGCAAGGCAAAGAATTGAGATTATTTTTCATACATATTTAGTGTAATTTTAAAGGTCATACGAACACAGGCTGTTATATAGATTAAATAAATTTATGTATTTTACTTTCCTTTTTTTCTTAAATATCCCTATGAAATGGAACTAAATGGAAGACAAATGTGAAGCAAATCCTTTGTTCTAGATGCCCACATAGCAATGCTGCAAATCTCTCAGGAAATGTACCATGTCAGAGTCAGAGTGAATTTCACCTTCTTCATCTTTATCCTTGGACCCAAAATGCATCTTTCAGGCTGGGGTGCTACAGTCCCTGTAAAATCTGTGGAATTGTTCTTTGCATCATTATCCCCATTTTTTGAGATTTATAATACAATTATATATAAGTGAAGTTCTTCTATCTCTAATGCCTGATCCCAAATAACCAGCTGCTGCTTCCCAGGTAATTGACTTGGAGAAATAATAGAAATTATAAACGCTTAGCCAATAGCTAGGGCTTGTCACTATCTTACTCTTACATTTAAATTAACCTATATTTTTATCTATGCCTTGCCACATGGCTCATGGATTGTTAGCTCACTTTCTACATGTACTGCTTCCTTGANTTCTATTTGGGTAGTCTTGTTAGTGAGACATAATTGGTGTAGCTTCTGATGTAGGTCCTAAGAGACACAACCTCACAACAAATTCCTTGACCCTCTGACTCTTATATTTCTTGGCCTTCTTCTGCAACACTTCCTGACCTTGGTGTGGGGATATTTTGTAGATGTATCCATTGTTGCCATGCTCCACAGCTCGGCATTTTAATAGCCTGTAATTTTCTATAATGGTCCTTTCTTTTTAAAGGAGAAGTTTCCTTGATGAAGAGTGAAGATACACTTACCTGTGGGTATGAGGGTAAATGTTTAGATGGTTCTTAGAGATTATGCTGTTTTAGTGAATTGGTTGTTATAGGTTCCCCTTCAATACCCATGAGTTCACTAGCACTGATTAGTAGATAGATTTCCAGTACCTGGCATCATTTCTTCTTGTTGAGCAGGTCTGAAGTCTAATTAGAAAGCTGTTGATGACTGCCAGGGTATGTGTGATGCTACTAAACTTTTAAGGTCATTGTGATACTGTTGTGACCTTAGATTTATTATGCTATCCTGGCCATTGATATGCTTCACAGGCTTCAGAACTGGGTAGTACTCTTTGCTGCCTCCTTCCTTTGGTAGCTTTCATGACACCTTATAGTACCAAGAAAGCTAGACCTGAGGGACAAGGCATTCATGTTAGTTTCAGCTCAGGGGCCTGTGGACTCTGTTTCTTAAGTATAATTATGGGACTTACCTTACACTTTGTGGTGCAAAGAAAAAAAGGCAATAATAGGCTGCATATGTGTTAGGGGTCTCCTGGATATCTATGACCCACAACTCAAAAGAGGGCTTCTCATGTCTGGTATTGGGATTCTTGCATTGCTGTTATGTGGTCTTTGGCTCTTCGGGGTGCTTCTTCCATCTGCCTCATGCTCTTTCCTGCTCTGAGTTCTTGGATTCATTATTCCAATAACTCTGTAACAGCACCTCTCTGCCTCAGTTGCACACCCCATGCTCAATTATTTAAATGGTCCGGCTAGCTAATTACAGTGATAAAGGTGTCCTTAAAATGAGGATATTTAGGCGACTAGCTGTTGCCACATTAACCAAGTGATTAAAACTGTCATGAAGAACAGTGGGATAGCCTGACATCACACACTTCATGCAATGTAGTAAAAGTTCTCCTGGTATTTTCTTGCCAAAAATTTGTAATCAAGACCTAATCATGCAGAAATAATCCTCTAAGCTCCAAATGTGGGGCTTTTAAGAGACAATTAGCTTTTTATACAGAAGAAATTAAATATCAGAAAAAAAAATCTAATTACTATGCTGTGGCTGGTTGCTTACATGGGAAAAGGCTGTACTACTTTTTGTCCTTTTTTCTCTCTTATTCTGGAACTACTGAATGTGAACTCTATTTTGTGAAAGTTTGTGAACTAAAAATCTTCAGAGATGTGCTAGATGTTTGGCACACAATGTTCATTTGGAAGAAATGCATCAGTGGTAGCTCCTCATGGGCAGAAAACACAGCAAACATTCCCCACAATGAATATTCTGTCACAGGGAGAACTGGGCAGGAGCATCTGTTAGGGGCTTTTATGACATATCAGTATACAGACAATGTTGCCAGCAAGGGTTTTTCTCCATTATAAAGCAACAATCTTCAGTAGAATTGGAGTCACTAAAAGTGGGAAAACAGCTTGCTTTATGAAAGCTGCCACCTTTTCCGCAGCAAAGAAAGTGCCGATCTGACGCTATTAGTCTTTCTTCAGCTGCGCAGGTGGCAACTGCTCCATGTTCCAGTTCAGCTCCCCAAGGTTACAGCTGTGAACTTGGGTAATGGCTGTGTTTATCCTCTGCCAGGCTTAAAAGTCTTCAGGGTAAACGCTGTTTCATTCTTTCATCTTCTTTTTTCCTTACTTCATTTAAAATCCCTTACGGAGCAGATACACCTTTTTCTATCTTCTCTAGCTTCTGTGCTGTGGAATAAGCTAGCATTATTCTTGTATGTTTGTGGAATCTGCTAAGGAGAGATACAATCTTAAAGTTACTTACTTTAACATAATATGTGTTCCTTTGTTGCCAATAAACACAGTCATAGTAATTTGGGCATCCAATAACTAATGCATGAGCATCATTAATATATAACACTGTTTATGTGTTCATGCAACTCCAGACTGAACTTAAACATTGAGATTACAAAGATGTCAGCAATCTCTACTTCTCTTAATTTGTATGCTTTTCAGTATTTTTACCAAGAGCTCCAGATCTGCAAAGTGGCCCCTGTAGAGCAATTATTGTGAAAGTCATATATATATATATATATATATCTTGGCTTTTGAACAAGTCATTTCATTGTAGTATGGCCATAATTTCTTCTCTGGGTTTGATTTCCTTAAAGAACTTTAAGGCATCCCATTTACATCAACACTGCTGAAATGTAATAGTCTCTCCACTGGATCAAAGTTATACCACTATATTTTTTTGGAGTTCCATGCACCAAAATGAGTACAGAATATATCTATCCTTTATTATTTCTTTTTATGTCCATTATTACTGATTTCCCACTGCTAAGATTAGCTTTGTGCTAAAAGAAAAACTTGGACTTGACATCATGCATTTGATCTATCAAGAAAAGAAACAAAAAACAAAAACACAAAGCAAGTAGTAATCACAATTTGAATGAGTATCATCATTGGGGAATCTCAGAACAGAATGAGAGTAATTGGTAAATGAATGAGTGGGTAGCAAACCAAGTCCAAGGTTTATAGAGGCATCTCTAAGGTGAAAACACATTCCAAGTTGAAGGAAGAGCTTAAATTCAACCTATTATCATATCTACAACCTTGTAACCTCCTCTAAATAAATTGATAAGAATTCATTATTTTGTAGACTTTTAATAACAATCTTCTTATATTTTGGTTTGCCAAAAGGAAAGCAGTTATAAAATAATGACTCACAATCTAAAGAGCCACCTATTTACTTGTTCTTACAATTCCTGAATTTGATATATTAAGCTCTCTGCTAATGGGTCTAATTTCCTAGATGGGACATTCAGATTTTCAAGGACCATTTGTTTAAGATGTTATTTTTTCCTCCAATGTATATTTTTAGTAACTTTTTAAAATATTGTATAGATGCATAGCTACAATTATTTATATTCACACATTGGGTTTACTGTCTTGTTCCCTTGATCTATATGTCTATTTATAGTGATACTACACTGCTTGTATTACTATAAATCAGAAATAGCTTTAAATATGGTACAGTAGTCCCCCAACACCATTTTTCTCAGAATTGCTAAGAATGTGGTTATCCAGGGAATTCTGTACTTTCATATTTTTGAATTTCTTTTTATTTATGAGAATAATGTCATGGAAATTTTGATTAGAGTAACATGGAATCTGCAAATTGCATTTGGTAAAGATGGTCATATCACAATATTCATTCCATTAACACATAATTATGGGATATTTTTAAATGTTCTGGTGTTTTATTAACCTCTTTATTCAGAAACTCAGGGTTTCCACTGTAGAGCCATTCATTTCCTTGATTAGCTTTATCCCTGAATGCTTTCTATTTTGAAGTTATTATGAATTGTGGTGCTTCTATGACCTCCTTCTCAGCATGCTTGTTATCCCTAAAGAGAAAAGCTACTGACTCACCACTCATCAAAGTACCTTCTTTTGTGTAATAGGTAGAAACTAATTAGAAACTAATACAGAGATGAAAAACTGGTCAAAATGGAGGGAAAAACTGACTTGGGGTGGCCAATCCAATTGTGACATCTGCAATGCAGCTCCTACATCTAAGGCTCGGGGAACACTGCAAAATAGGAGGTGGAAAGATTTTAAGAGCCAGAGCCTGTATGTTTCTACCTTCTAAAGTTGGCAGGGAAGCTATACCAAGGAACAATATGTACCAAGGAAGTCTAAACAATATGGTTGCTGACATAAGACTTCCATGACGACACTACCAATGAACAAGCTGATATGGATGTGAGAAATTTCATAAAGCTACATTCCTGGGTCTAGAATTACAGCTACAGGCAATCAATGGCTTCTGAGAGCAAGAGAATCAGTTTTCCTCAGAAATAAGATCCCTGGTAAGTTAAAATCCCCAATATACATTCCTAAAAACATGCACATATGAGCAGCACTAAATGAATTCCCAAAGATGCATTTATTGTAAGTGTGTATATATAAATATATATGAAAAGATTATAAACAAAGAAGGCATGGAGAAGATATGGGAAGAGTTATGGGAGAGAAGAAGGACGGAAATAATGTAAACACAGGATTCATGCAAGAAATTCTCAAAACGGGAAATTAAATAATCTGTGGCCATAATGTGATAGTTGTCCATTCATACTCAAGGATTTGTTTAAGCTATATCAGTGTATGATTTGAATATGCCTGTAACTCTTGTGAAAAGATCCCTGTGTTCACGAAACAATAGATTTTATTTGTTTGTGTGTTTAATATTTGTTTATTCTTCTCTCATATATTACATCCCAACTGCTTTTACCCCTCCCTCAACTCCTCCCAATCTCCCCATCACTGAGTTGTCCACTCCCCTAGATTCACTGACCCTTTGTTTCCCCTCAGAAAAATGAGTCCTCTCCCAAGGATATCAATTGAACTCAGCACAGAAATTTACACTAAGAGTAGGCACAAACTCTCAGGAGGAAACGGGTCCTATGAGCAGGCAGAAGAGTCAGAGACATCCCCACTTCCACTGTTAGGAGTCTCATAAAAACTGTAAACTTCACAACATACATGCAGAGGACCTAGTGAAGACAAGAGCAGATGATCCACGATTATTGCTTTAGTCTCTGTGAGCCCCTATAAGCCCTGAGTAGTTGGTCCTATGGGCTGTATTCTTCTGATATCCTTGATCCATCTGGCTTCTCCAGTCTTTCCTCTGCTCTTCTGCCTAATGTTTGGCTGTGGGTCTCTGCATCTCTGCCCATTACTTGTTGGATGAAACTTCTTTGATGAAAATAGGGATAGACACCAATCTAAGAGTACAGTGGAATATCATTAGGAATCATTTCAACATTTTTGGCCAGTTATGTTTAATACTATCCCAGATCTCTGGGCTATTCAGCTTCCAGTTCTAGGCTGATGTGGAATTCTCCTCTGTATGCTGTGAATACCACTGGTGAATAAAGAAACTGCCTTGGCCTGTTGATAGGGCAGAACTTAAGTAGGTGGGGAAAACTAAACTGAATGCTGGGAGAAAGGAGTCAGAGTCACAGAGCAGTCATGTATCCCTGCCAGAGATACATGCCAGAACTTTAACAGGTAAGCCACAGCCACATGGCGATATACAGATTAATAAAAATGGGTTAAATTAATATGTAAGAGTTAGCCAATAAGAAGATAGAGCTAATGGACCAAACAATGATTGAATTAATACTGTTTTGTGTGATTATTTTGGGGCTGAGCAGCCAAAAACCAACAAGTAGCTGCCTCCAACACTAGGATATCCAGGCAATGCTGGGCATGGGATCCCTTTCATAGCCTCAGGTTGGCTACTCTCTCAGTTCTGTGCCACTGTTACCAAAGTGCATCTTGCAGGCAGGACAAATGTTAGGTCAAAGATTCTGTGGTTCTACTGGAGTCCTAGCTTTAGCTTCTTATTGGCTAACTCTTAATATCTTAATTTAACCCATCTCCATTAATCTGTGCCTCACCTTGAGGTCATGACCTACCAGCAAAGTTTCAGCATGTTTGTCTCCAGCAGCAGATCCATGGCTTCTTCCTGACTCTGCTTTTCTTTCTCCCAACATTCAGTTAATTTTCCCCACCTATCTCTATTCCCTGTGCAGGCCCAAGACAGTTTTTTTTATTAACCAGTGGTATTCACAGCATACAGATAGAAATCCCACATCACTCATTTGCTTGACTTTTTTCACCTTTGTTATCTTCTGAGTTTTTTTAATATTTTCATTATGTTTTTTAGTGCCAGTTGGAAGGTGTCTTCTATCTTACATTTTTTTAATATGTTAACTTTTGATCACTTGTAAAAGCTGCTTAATTCAAAAGTATATAATTTTATATTCTACTCAGTTTCTGCAAAATATAAATGGCACAAGAGTTCTATAAAATAGATATTCCTCATCTACTGACATTACTATTTTAGATTTTAATTTTCATTTACATAAAATTCAGTACTATTGTCAACATGTTAATATAGTTTGTATACAGTGATTGTTTAGAACATTATTTTTAAAAAAAATTGTATGTACTCACTTATACAATTGTTTCTTAGGATTTATGGTTCATGTGGTCTATGTATATCCCACCCATACTCATTCAAGGACTTTTAAAATTATATTAAGGATAGTATTTAAATTTTTAATAATTATAATACAAAAGGCAATTATATGTCTAAATCTATGATTTAGTCTTTTACTTATAGACATAGATTCATGGCCCTTGTTTTTGTTCTTTTGTACAATTTATCTCTATAGTACATTTTGTAACTGTGAACTCACCTACTTGCAAAATTTTCTATGCAACTGTAAAATATTTTATTATAGCACTTCCATGGCCATATGATGATGTATGCAGTGTCCACAGTATATGAACACCTGTCACCATGCAAAATGATGTTGTATGTCTTCATTTATCTCTTGTTTTATAAACAGCAGTTCCTTTTTCAGTCTATTTACTAAATGTTGGAGGTTTCACATTTTAAATGACCACTAAGCACTCTATTTGCATTCCTAAATGCAAGAAGGTTGTTATGTGCCTTCCAGAGAACTTTATGTCAGATGAATTTTGTTAATTATAATTCTGTAAACTATAAGTTCGATGTTTATGTTATTATTATATGTACTAAATAAGGTATATTTAAATAAAATTTTACATGATAAGACTACTTATATAATGATTTGGACATAAATGTTACCCCAAAGTTCAGGTAGAAGATGATAATTATGTTGGGAAATAGTGGAATGTTCAGTATAGGTGGAGACCAGTTTTATATTTCTGGATGCCCAGACTCAAAATAATCACACAGAGACGGTATTACTATACCATTGCTTGGCCTATTAGCTCACACTTTTTATTGGTAAGCTGTTATATCTTAAATTAACCAATTTCTATTCTTTTAAATTTTA
>JAQHUG010000095.1:1341828-1358230 GCA_028555095.1 Dicrostonyx torquatus | reverse complement strand
TATGAGTGAGTACATGTGATAATTTTCTTTATGTGTCTTGGTTATCTCACTCAAAATGATGTTTTATAGCTCCATCCAGTTTCCTGCAAAATTAAAGATGTTGTTACTTTTTTTCTGCTGTGTAGTACTCCATTGTGTAAATGTATCACATTTTTCCTTATCCATTCTTCAGTCGAGGGGCATGTAGGTTGTTTCCAGGTTCTGGCTATGATAAACAATGCTGCTATGAACATAGTTGAGCATGTGTCCTTGTGGACATATTGAGAATTCTTTGGATATATACCCCAATGTGATATTACTGGGTCTTTAGGAAGGTTGTTTCCTAATTTTCTGAGAAATCACTACACTGACATCCAAAGGGACTGTACCAGCTTGCACTTTCACCAGCAATGCAGAATATTTAACATATTTAACAAATGGTGCTGGCATAACTGGATATCAACATGTAGAAGAATGAAAATAGACCCATATCTATCACTATGCACAAAACTCAAGTCCATATGGATCAAAGACCTCAACATAAAGCCAGCCACACCAACCTTATAGAAGAGAAAGTGGGAAGTATACTTGAATTCATTGGACAGAAGACCACTTTCTAAATATAACCCCAGCAGCACAGACACTGAGGGAAACAATTAATAAATTGGACCTCCTGAAACTGAAAAGCTTCTGTAAAGCAAAGGACTTGGTCAACAAGACAAAACAACAGCCTAGAGAATGGGAAAAGATCTTCACTAACCCAACATCAAACAGAGGTCTGATCTCCAAAATATACAAAGAACTCAAGAAATTAATCATCAAAAGAACAAATAGTCCAATAAAAAATGGAGAAAAGACCTAAATAGAGAACTCCCAACAGAGGAAACTAAAATGGCTGAAAGATACTTAAGGAAATGTTCAACATCCTCAGTCATCAGAGAAATGCAAATAAAAACAACTCTGAGATTCTATCTTATACCTGTAAGAATGGCCAAGTTCAAAAACACTGATGACAATTAATGCTGGAGAGATTGTGGGGAAAAGGGTACATTACATTTTCAAATGAGCTACACAAACACAATACCTTAATCAAGAGTAGAAATATACAAATAACAAAATTTACCTTAAATTTGTATAAATAAACCAAGATCCACACCAATCCAAAGTATTCATCTCTATATCATATTCCCCTTTAAATAAAAACAAACATTTATAAACAATCATTTGAGGAATTTGGGCATAGTTTTCTCCAAACAGCTTTCTGCTTTTTGTTGGGCAAAGTATTTTGGGGGTTTCTGTGGTGACCTTTCAGATGGAGTTTTGTTCTATCAAACCACATTAGTCTGGAAGGCATCTATAGATTCTTATCCTCTGTGGAAACAAAAGCAGAACCCCTTTTCCAAAGCAACGTATCCTTAGACCCAAATTTTGAAGTCAAGTTAACATTAAAATATATATGTTCATTTAGCTTACCAGTCTAAACAATGAAATGTCTCTCTGTACTTGGCTCATTCACAGTCAAAAAATTTAAATAAAACACAATAATATACATAATCTAGATTCTCTGTGTATTTTTCATTTTGATGCGGCTTATTGTTCTTACTCCTTTAATCCATGACTGTCTGTACTCAAAGACTTTTTTTTAAAACAATTTACTTCCTTTTATAACTCTATACTCTTTTTGTTCTCTCTCCCAAGCCTATGTACATTTGTTAAATATGCTGTGTCTCATTTAGAGATCTTTTATGTCTGAATATGTCCTATTGTGTATCTGAAATCTTTTTCTGACAAAACACATTTTAAAATGGTAAGCAGTGTGGTTACCATCGCTCTGGATGCTGGCTCTGCCTCTCTTGGCCTTTTAACAAGGCAGAATTAATTCACTGCCAGCTCTAGGACCACCAGGAAGGAGCCATCCTCACCATCTCAACTCTGGGTAACACCATATGAACCCTTTTTATCTGAGTAAAAGCCATGAATCACACTGCACAGCCTGGTAATATCTCTGTGTATGGCAGCTCTCCTGCCTATGCATACCCAGCAGACAAGACCAGGGTGCTAAGCACCTGGTATGCTCTCAGCTACTTTCCTCCTAAACCCTAAGTGGGCATACAAGAACCCAGTTCTGAAATGTGTGGCTTGCTCACATTTTCAGATGGTACCCAGTTGTTTGGGTACCATCTAAAAAAATTCGACTACCACGAAGTTGCATTTGGCTCCTGATTTTGTTGTCTAGAAGCCCTCTTTTTAAGCTTTCTTAGTCTTTATGTGGATGTATATTGCCAAACATTTGGGTGCTAGTTACGGAGGAGGTAGGACATAGTTGGAGAACTGTAGGTAAGTGGAATCTGGCCTACTGGTCTACTAACCTCACTTCCTATCTACCATAGGTCAAGTAGACTTGCCCCCCGACATGTTTTGTCCTCATGATGTTCTACCTCAAAATGGGCCCAGAAACAATGATTGAAAGAAGCCAGAAACAAAAATTACTGTTTTTTAGTTCTAAGATAATCATCTCAGGTAATTTTTAACAAAAAAAACTGAATAACACAATTAATATGTTGTGATAAGAAGCACAAAAGTATCTAACCTCACATTTACCCACAAACTGTGATTTGGTATTCCCTGTTTCAGTGTCCACAGTAAGGGTATGAAAAATAAGCAGTTTCACAATGAGAAATGCTTGTGCTTTTCTTTGGTTTTAAGTTTTCTAAGAGTTCACATGCTTTGGTTTTTATCTGCTTAGTTGTTTTTGGCAAAGATTATTTCCCCAGACATGCTTCCCAACATCTTTGTCAGTGACTTTAAAGTATTGTCACCCAGAGATGGCTTTAAGTCATGTCACCTGCTTGAGGTGCTATCACTAGACAACTTAGTAATTCATGCCACACACCTCTGTGAACAACAATGTGTGTTTACAGATTATCAACAGTTGTCATTTTCCTCTTTGTTCTTGTCGTCCAGGTTGAGAAACTCAACTGTTCCTTTTTAAATAATGTCTTGAAAATAAGACACCACTGAGGTACTGGATTTATGTGGAAACAGGCCATATTTTTTTCTAGAAATGAGAATTATCCTCTATGATCCCTGAAATTGGTAAAATTAACTCTCAGAGTTATCAGTTTGGACATATTTTCTGAAGAAATTTTATGAATTTATTCACTTTTATCCTAAGATTTTCCTTTATGCCTCATGTTTAAAAAATCCCTTTGGGATTGAGGCTTCAGAGATGATTCAGTTGATAGAATGATGACTTTTCTACATAGTAGCCATGTTTTGTCGTTGATAATGTTGTTGGTTTTGATTCAGTCACAGCTCCATACCCTGTTAAACTTGTATTCTAAGTTCCAGGAAGGCAGAGGGGCAGAGAAAAGAAGGTTCATGAAGCTCACTGACCAGCCAATTCAGTCAGTAGGTTTTGTAATTTCAGTTAAAGTGTCTGGCAGAGGAAAAAAATCTACACTGATATTGGCTCTCTATATGCAAGAACTAACATACACACACACACATTACATCAAAAATAAATAAAGCAATATTTTCTAAAAGATTTAAACCAATTGTGCCTTTGTTAATTGTATCTTTCAGGAGTCACACTTTTCCATCGCGTTTATAATTCTTACCTTTTCCCAAAAAGGATTTCCTTGAAGCTCTTTGATACTCATGACATATTTTTGTTCAAAAAAGAGAAATTTGGGGTATTGGAGGTTGTTGCATCTATAGAATGAGATGATGTATGTGAATATAAATTTGTTGCTACATGATGTTTGAATGTTATTAAAAGAGAGAGTGTGGTCACTTTTTTTGATAAAAGTGACAAAGCCTTGATACAATTTTGTGTCCCTAGGTCTTCCCTTAAAGATTCAGTTACTATGGATTTCTGTTTTCAAAAAAAAAAGACTAAAGAATATTTTTATCACATTATAAAACTTTTAACTTAATTAAACATGTGTTCTTTTAATCTGGCTTAATGTGTAAAGGCACTTGCCAGAGGCTCAACAGAGTAAAAGAAAGGAACAAACTCCCTAAACTGGTACACTGGTGTGCTCTCTCTGTCATATATATATATACATATATATATATATATATATATATGTGTGTGTGTGTGTGTGTGTGTACACATATATGTATGTATCATATATATTATAGTATACATAAATTAGTGTATGTATTATATATTATATACACTATATACAGTCATTATATATAGTATATGCATATACTAAGTAGTATATGCATATATACAGTCACAGTATATAATGTGCATAATCTATTATACACATAATTTTGTTATTTTATATATAATAATTTTTTAGAAACAATAATAATAAAGCAAATATAAGATAAAAAAGAGTCACTACCGTTAAGTCAGGGTCAGCAATGATGTACATAAAGTCTGCCCAATTTGCCTTGATTAGAAGTTAGCCACACAGTCAAGACCAATTGCACAAGAAGCTCAGAAATTTAAGCTTTTTGTAAGCACCAGGAGAATTAGAAATTGGCTTTTTCTGGCCAAATGATATTGACTGCTAAATCCAGAGTAAATATATAATTTAGAATTTTTTTAAAAAAAATTATGGAAATATGTAGTATAGTATCTTGTATGTGTCAGAATGAATGTACAATACAATCATTAGGAAAATAGAACTCTAAATTGTAATTTTTACCATATTGTGTGTGTTATGTGTATGTAATATGCATATTTTGAGTGTGAGAATGGGTTCACACCTGTCACAACCTCCATGGGATCAGAAGACAATATTGGTGTCAGTGACTGCCTTCACTTTGTTTTAAATGTTTCTCTTGTTATTACTTTTTGTACACCAGGTTAAACAGCCCACAAGTTTCAAGGATTTTTGTCTCTGCTTTGCATATTAACAATGAAACACTGGAATTATGGACTTAAGATACTGCATCTAGCATTATATGGATATGCAGGGTGGAATCACAGGTCCTGGCAGTTGTGTGGTATGTGCTTTATTCGCTGAATCCATCCCCCAATACCCACCAACATTGTATTTATATTTCTGTTTAGACAGAACCAGAATAGTAAATTTATCATATAGAATTATGCATAACTGTATGTATGAATGGTATTTACCTTTTTGGTCAACATAAAGCATCTGAAAACAATCATAACAGAAATTACATCTATAAGCAATTATGATTTCTTAAAGAAACTCCTTTTGTTGACAGATTTCCTGGGAGCATGGCATCTGTGAATGAAGTAGTTGAAAGGCCTCTAATATCTGATAGTAGAAACCTAAACCAAAACTCATTTAAATCAGATGCTAGCACCCTGCCTGGGCACAGATTCTTCAGCAGAGCAAAGGAATGCAGAATGACAGCTTAACGAATGTGTTTTAACAATGGCTTGTCACATTATCAAGGCTTTGAAATGACGAAGAAGCAGACTAATGTGATGATTTGAACGAAGGCTCAACATGACAAAACTGTGGAGAAGTTTCGGCACACCATTCCTTTGAGACACGTGGGTGGCACACATTACCTGTGTTTTATAGATGGTAAGATGAAACAGTGTATGCACTTGGAGACGTCTCACTGACATTCTGATTGTTAAAGACTTGGAAATTTTCTTTTAATAGATTTCTAATAGTTATTATATTGGCTGTGGTCTCCTGCAATATCTCTGAGTAGCAACACATATGAAGTTGTTGAAAGTCAAGATTTCACTCCGCCTTCTTTTCAATAAGCACATTAGTTACTAAAGTGGCAAACAAAAATAGAAATGCTATTTCTAGTTCTGTCAAGAGAATTTATGAGTTTCAGAGATCCTTTCAGGGCTTTTGTAACTCATTCATCTTACCATCTCTAAGCCATTCATCTTATCATCTCTAAGCCATTTATACTAGCATCTGTAAGCCATTCATCCTATCACTGGCACCTATATAATTGAAATAAACTGGCTGCAAAAATATTTTTAATGTGCATGTTTTACTTCATCTGCAATTTAAAAGTTATGATACTTGGTAAAGGAAGAAAAATTATTCATTTTTTTGAGATTGAAATCACTTGTAGGTAGTTCATACCCCAGGGGATGGCTCCATACCCATACAAGTACTAGCAACGTGAATTGGATTTGGCATTTTATTAAAAAAGAATTTTTTAAAAAAGAAAAATACGTGCATCTGGGAGGGATGCAGGGCAAGTTGTAGGGCAAAGATGGGGTTTGATATCGCCAGGTATCGCTGTGCACAGCTATAAAATCCCCCAAAATAAGGAAAATATTATAAATGTCCATATGTCCAAGGCCTTATTATAAAATTTTTTAAATGAATACCTTTTAAAAATTATTGTACTAAATTCTAAGCTCACCATTAAATACTGTGTAATTTTGTGCCTGAAATAAATTAAATGGATTTTCCAAATTGAAGTAATAGTGCTCAGCAGTCAAGTTCCCATATCTAACATGTGATGACAGGAAGGGCTTCTTCTCTGCCCAGTGATGGACGGTGATATGGGGCTCCCACTGATCTCACGTCTTATCACCATCCTTTCTCCAGCTCTTCTTCTCCTCTGTACTTTCTCACTCACAGCTACCTGTGATTATCAATACTGTTAACAACCCTATCAATTGGAAGGATTGGTAGCAGATGATAGGGATATTTGTAATTCTGACAAGGATTCTATTCTGTACTTCTTATCTGGAATTCCATGAAAGTTCACTAAAACTCTAAAAACTCAAGCAGATTTGTACAAAAGTGGACAAAATGTCACTTGCTTTTATCAGTATCTCTAGAGGCAATAGCTAAAAATGAATCACATAAGCGTTAATTACTTTATCTCTTACTTGTTAGGATTCGATTATATGACCTAAAATTTAACAAAAAGATATATGTTAATAGCAATTTACATATGGCATTTTAAAAACTTGTTTTCTGTCTTTCTTTTTCCTCATCTCATGTATACCAGTCTGTCCTTGAACTTGCAATTTGGCTAGGCATGGTATTTAATCTATGATCTTCCTGTCGCTATCTCCCAAGCACTGAGATTAAAGGTGTGCTGAGAACTGAACCCAGCAGCTAGACAAGCACTCTACCAAGGAAGCTACATTCCCAGTCACATTTGTTCCTATTTCCTGTTGCTAATATCATAATAAAGATATACAGTAATCTGTACTTTATATTAAAATGCATCATATGATTTTTCTTGACAGTTTATCTATTGCAATGAAATGTGTTCTTAGCAACATTTTATAAACATACAATTTTTAACAGGAATAAACATATTAAAATCAGTAGTTGTATCACATAAATTATTTTCTCAAGCAATTAAATTGGTACTTCCCCATGTACTATCCCTTTGTCATTGTAAAACAATTATTTCACTTTTCTAAAGGGTACTTTTTAGAATTTTTACACCTTCCTTTTATGAAGGTTCTGAAGTACTTTGTTCTTCAAGGAAAAAGGAACATCATACATATCATTATCAAAGAAGTATGGCACTATTTGGGCAGAGTAAATCCTAGTAAATCCTATGGTAGGAAGTTTAACTATGGCTAGAACACAAAACCAGTGCTGAACTTCTATCTCTGAGAAACAGTGCAGTGTGTTCTCTCATTGCCAAGGAGCTATTTTTACTCAGCATCAGAATTTTGGAGGCAGAATTGTCAGAAGGATACCCTGAATGAGGTAGTATAGAAAATAATTATCATTAAAAATAATAATTCTCAAGGATGGAGAGATGGCTTTGCATATAAGAGCATTGCTGCTCTCTCAGAAGACCTGGGTTCAATTCCCAATACCCACGTTGTGGTTTAAAACATCTATGATTCCTGTTCAGGAGATCCAAAACCCTCTTTTGTCCAGCACTGGCACCAGGCACATGTGTGGTACACAACATATATTCAGGCAAAACACCTGTACACATTAAAATCAACATACTTTAACAATGCTTTTTAAAGAATAATAATTCTCTTTAAACACCTAAACTTCTAAAGAGATTTTCATTGACTCAAATATTTTGTGCACATGAATATTAATGTGCATGGATACCTAGTAATTAAAAATGTCACTATTTAAAACATTGTGTGTGAAGCTACTATTTAAAGAAAGGAATTTTATTCTCCATTTTTAAATGCCTTGATTTGATGGAATCAGTGCATTTGGGCCAAGTATGTGTGTGAACATGTTTATTTGTGCACATGCATTCACATGTGTGTGTGTGTGTGTGCGCGCACACATATGTGTGCATGTGCATGTATGTGTTAGGGCAGAGTTCCATGTAGAGGTAAGATCTTCCCATCAGCCAAACAGCCAGTTTCCATCATACTTTTGGAGACAGGGTACCCTACTGAACATGGAACTAAATGACTTTCCTAGGCTGGACTGCCAATTAACTCCAGGGATCTCATATCTGCATGCCAAGTGCTAGGATTACGGATACTTACCTCTGCACCTGGGATTTTATGAATGTGCTGGGTTCTGCACTCAGATCTTCATGCCTTCATGGCATGAAAACTCTCTGCCCAGCCTCTTTATGAGTGTTTATTGTTTTAAAATAAATATGTTCTGCTATACCTTTCTGAAGTAAATTGCTTTGTTGTGTTCTTTAAATAAATAAAAATATCAGTAGAACTGATTTATCATGAACACGAAAATGACTTCTTACAGATAAAACTTGATGTTTTAAGTGCTAAAGAGATAGAAGTTTATCAATGTTAATGCATGTTTGTTATATGAAACAAACAAGTGGATATAAAGTTCAAGAAAATTGACACACAAAAATACTCCTATACATAATGTTCAGGGATCATTGTAGAAGAGGGCAATGAAAAGAGTCTAAGAGCCAGAGGAATGGCAAATTTGTCATGAGATTGTGTGTCTTAGAAATATCAGAAACTGCACTCATGAAGCCTTACCAGTAGGACAGCCTAATCATGTACTTAAGAAGAATGATCCCAATAGTTGCCAAAGTGGACAAAGGCAAAGCTCATGAGGCATCAATACAACATGAAGAACGACAGGCAACTAAAGAAGCCTGGGACATGGAGAAGTAGTCTTCCTGAGGGAAGAGCACACCAATTGATTATCCAATACTAAAGGATAATCACTGAAAACAGGTACATACAAATGAATGAATACTGTACAGTCTGAAGAGGTTATAGTCATGTAAACACACACACACACACACACACACACACACACACACACTACAAAAATTATTGAGAAAAAAGGCCAATAATTTGAAAGAGAGCTAGAAGGGTATATAAGATTGTTTGATAGAGGAAAGGAATAGTGTAAATGGTATAATTATACTACTATCTAAAAAAATGATTTAAAAAAATCTAAGTTCAAAAACAAATAGCTGAACAAATCAACTGCAATTCAAGTAATTTCCCAAACAACTGTAAAAAGCAAATCAGTGAATACCTCAGGATAAGGTACTACAAACCTATCCTTCCAGTAACACATTGGATAAACATATAAGAACCACTAAATCCACCTTTATTGTAGAAACTAATGAATTGGTTGAGACATCAAGAAAAATATCTATCAAAGAAAATAACCTAAAGTCATAGTAAGAAACACTCTGCCCTGAAGCCATCCCATTCTCTTTCTATTGGAAGAAGCTTTGAAGACAAAAACAAATGACTTCCATTTCACAACACAGTTAAGGCCTAATTAATGCATTAAACGCACAAATATCATAAGTCAAATATACATTAAATACACTGTCATGATTAGGGGCAAGAGAATGAAGAAAGGACCGACAGATAAATCCCTTAAATTCCAGCATTCAGAAGGCAGAGGCAAGAGCCTCTCTGTGAGTTTGAGGTTAGCCTGGTCTACAAGATCCAGTACCAGGACAGGCTCCAAAGCTACAGAGAAACCCTGTCTTGAAAGAAAACAAAAAAAATAAACAAACAAAACACCAAAAATAAATAAATAAATGGTAGTTCATGTACACTAGGGGTCAGGTTTAATTAATCTTGATCAGTTTGTCTAAGGGAACAGGGAAGGGGCAGGACCATGGTTAACATTTTCTACACATACTAGCAACATTTTCACTCAAACCCAAGGAGGATTTTGCCAGCCTTCTGACACCTGTGGACAGCTTTGTCACTCCCATGGGGCTGAGGCATTGTGGTCATTGACATGGGTGTGTCGTGTCAATAGGATACATTCACTCAAGACTTCACTCTCCCCACTGCTACACATCTCCACCTTTCTATTTTAGTTAGATATTCAGATGGCTCTTCACACCTAATATGTGAGCAATTCACTGCCATGCTCAACACCAGACACAAAGGGTGGTAAGGAGGAAGATCATAACACTCTGTGCTCAACAGAAACCAATGAAAGTAAGTTCAAGCAATTGACACCTTGAAGTTTGTCAAGGATCGTTTTTGTAATATTAGCAGGAGAAGCCAATCTGATAGAAATCCTTTTGCTTACATAAGATGTGTCAATGTAAATGGACCACATTCAAGCTATCATTATTAGGGGTCCTAGTACTCAGGGAGAGCTCCAGTTAAGTCTCATTCATACCTTCTGAGACTATAATGAGCTGTTGTCACAGATTCTCAGTGCTCCATATTTAATTTTGTCTAAATTACAGATATTGCCCCAATAGTGTAATGGAGTCCATTGGACACTAGGTAGCTCAAGCAATGCACCCCAGAATGGAAGGGGTTATTGGTATAATCAGGTATGAGAGGATGTAACCAAGCATTTGCATAAAAAACCGTAGGCAGAGTAGGCTTCTTCTCTGATGATCTTAATCTGCACAGATACAATTCCATACATATCAGAAGCATAGACAGTGAATTATCTGGGTGGAATTTAAAGCCACTCAGATTTTTTTCCCTTTGGCCTTGCACCTCCTCTTTCAAATTACTCCTGTCCCACTCCTATTTACTTCCCTCTCAACCTAAAGCACACAACAGCTGCTGTGCCACAATTGCCATGACACTAAGACACTACACACATGCTGCGTTCTTGGTCTTGGATTCTAGATGGACTGTTAGGATTATTTCATACAACTGAACAATGAGGAGGGATTTGTGGTACACAGATGAGCAAGGTTACAGAGTCTTGGAGGGATACAGAGTTAGCTAATCTTGGTAGAATCCACCTCGGTAGGTGAGCAGCCTTCAGGCCATAAATATCCAGGGACAGAAAGACACTGTGGATGTTTTCTGCACACACTGACACTGGTTGCACTTTGACCTGTGGAAGACCTTACCAACCCTCTGAGCTTCATCCAGAGGAGGCTTGGCAACTCCCATGAGACTGAGGAATTGGTCTCTTTGGCATGGCTTCACTTGGCTGGAAGTATCCCTTTACTCAGGACTTCATTCACTTTCTATGATACATTTAACTTATAGGACATCATAGTCTAATAGCAGAGAATACTGTTACTTATCAGTTGTTTACTGGAGATCTTATGGCTGACAGGAGTTGGAGCTTACTGTGATTTCTTGGTTACATGTCAAATCATTCTACAAATTCCCACTCCAAAATAAGTTTTCTAAGAAATGACTATCACTCTTACACAGCAATAAATCAAAAAGTTAGATCAACCCTTTCTAAGTCTGAAACATAATCTAGATTATTATGTTGTGAATGTGTTGTTTAGAGTTATACCAGTCTGACTCATTTTGATTTTAGTAAAATAGTTTTGATTTTAGTAAAATAGAAGCTTTTTATTTAAATACTGGCAAGGATCAAATCAGAGGGGTCTCTTGATAAGGCCTTGGCTATTGTTAGCCCAAGGAATATAAAAGCAAAAAAGAAGGAAAGGAAGAAAGGAAGAAAAAAAGAAAGAAAGAAAAAGAAACATGAGTTTACAATTTGGGGAAGTCAAATTAGCTCACATACTTCTGCATACAGACAAGGCTTAATTTTGTAATAACCATCCAGCTGATGCCTCAACCATCAAAGCAAGCAAGCATTTCAAGAAATAGTGAAACTCAGCCATTAGCCTGTTTAATCTTGTGACCCATTACCTTGTAAGAATAGCTGAGGCAATGACATATCTTACAACAATCAGCCGTTTTTAAGATTATCCTAACTGCACCAGGAAGGTGCAGTTAGCGGACAGGGTACATTCAAGGTAGAACAATTTCCACATGGTTTATACAAGCTAAAAGTTGTTTTGTTCTTACAAGTCTTGCCCAGTATATTACCCTCTAAGCACAACACTCACCTTCACAATTACTTGCTAACACTGGGAAAGGGTACAGTAGACAGTTTGTTCTATTTATAGCAGCCAGGAACTGGCAAGATCTGTGATGTCTATCAACTGATAAATGGATAATTTAATCGTTGCAAATTTACACTATGAAATATTATTTAGATGTTAGGAAAAAATCAGTTGGGAAATATTCAGGTAAATGGATGGAGCCAAAAACAATCATGCAGAGAGAAATAACCCAGATCTCAAAAGACAAATATGATACAATTTCTCCTATATATATATATATATATATGTTAAGTTTTAAGCTTTGGATATGTATGTTTCATTTAGACTATCTGAAGAGGTTAGGTACTTTGTAAGGGACCAGAAAGGAGAAGGGGATCTGTCAAAGGGAGGGAAAATTGAATACAGTGTCATAAATGTGTAAAGGGGAAACTAAAAGAAGAGTAGAGGAATTCTATCAGGAGGGCCACTAACACTAAAGTTCCTTTGAAAAATCACATGAAATTACTACAATAGAAGCTTCATAAAATACATCTGTATATGAAAGAAATTTAAAAGGAGTAATCATATAATGGTGGAGAAATGCCCCAATTAGATAGCATAAGCTACCAAATAAAACTCTCAGTATCAAGAATGAGTCATATCTTTTGAGTTATTGGCCAATGGAGTCTGAGAGACCACTCCAAATAGTTCATGTTATGTCTAATGCTACCTATCCTCTTCAATCTAATGGTAAGTTATTATTGGTGAAGGCACCACATACTTATGTCACTGAACAGGAAAAAATGAAGTTTTTCATCCTTACCTAGTAGATTTCATGGTGCTAGGGAGTACTATTCAGGCTGCTGCAACAAAAAAGTAATACTCAATCTCATCCAACTACCAAGCCTGAGAGCTACAAGAGCCCTTTCCTTATAAAATATACCCACTGCCTAAGTGTTATGAGTAACCAACCACTTTTTTAAATTGAAGTAAGGCCTACTTTGTTGTTTCGGGAGCTCCTTCTGCCCCTTTAGCCAATAGCCTTTAAGATACCAGCCCACTGGGACATGGTCTCTTTTGCTTTAAAAATCAGCAGTAGCCCTGCTCTTTCTCCCTTGCTTCCAATTCTGCTTTCGGCTACTAGACTCTGTTCCTGATCACACAGAGGGTTGTTGTCTAAGACAGTGATCTGTAAGTTTTCTCCATAAAAAATAACTCTTTTATTAAGCATAATTCCAAACAGGTGTGGGATTGTTTTGTAACTTATGTCCACACTTTGTGAGATAGAATTCTTTCCTCACACTGTTAATAAGGACCAATAACCTAACAATATGTAGATCACAGGCCACAGGGGTATACCTACTACTATTATTCTACTAAATTAACATAGCCATAGAGCAATTTTAACAGAATGTTGCTATAGCCATAGATCAGTTCATCACTCAGTCCTTATAAGAGAAACTTTTTCTTGGAGTATGTAGTAATTAACACCAAGACCCACAATTGGACAATGTACAGAGAATGGGAGACTTTGGAGAACTGAGCCCTAAATAGGATGTCATTATCATTCCCTTCCCTCAAGGCTCAGAGACCTATGTGGAAGAGGAAGAGCTAGTGGTTGATGGCTCCTTGGAAACAGAATTTTCTAGACACAACAGGGCTCATGAATATATTAGCTCACAGAGGCTGTAACAGTGCACACAAGACCTACTCAAATCCCAAGCAAAATTCTGCCACAGAGCCAGGGAAATGGGCACAAAGTTCCACCTATAACCCAGAAGTTATTTGCGATTGATTGTTGCTGAGCAAGGAAAATATATTTTTCTTCAATGGAGTTAAAAACTGGATATATCAATCACAGACCTCATGGGTAACAAATGGGTATACAGACACAAAAGGGCACACTGGTGAAGGCAAAAGTCTCAGGCCTCTGACCTGAAAGTCATATTTATTCAGAGTCACATAAAGTGGAACTCTGACAAAATAAATAAATGCCAGATGACATCACTGTTTAACTTGGGGTTCCATGTACAGTTAATGTCACCACTTTGTAGTGACTCAAAGGTACAGTGCCAACTACCTTTTATCTGACTCATATCAGACATTTGTTTCAGTGATATACATAAACTTATAAACTTAAAATGGCACTTACAAATTTCTGTATCCAATACAGCTGGAGAAAACAACAGACAAGTCAAAAGTTTTGGAGTAATGATGGATATTAAGGCTTGAAAACCTTCCAGTTATTCCTAGGAAAATTGAGGAATATACTATTTTCAGGCCTTAGAGCATGTGTAGCAGACACTTGTTAACACCCCAGGTCCAACCTGTGCCAAAGCTTCAAACAGACTGAAGCACAAGACCAACTTGCACATGAATCAACACAGAACCCAAGTTCACTTTCAAAAGCTTGTTCATTTTGAAAATTCCACACATACATATACGCATAACATATCAGTCTCAACTTCCCTCCAATTCTCCCAAGATTCCCCTCACATTTCCCTTTCAAAATCATGTTTAAATTTTATAAACTTTTTTATAAAAATTATTTTAACCCACTGAGTCCAATTACTTGTGTCCACTTGTACATAGGCATAGTGTCATCACTGAGCAATGCAAAATTTTCTAGTGTCCATAGTTCTAAAGAAAAGTGACCATGTCTCCTTAGTAGCCATCAACAGCCAATAGAGCCTCAACAGAGGTAGGAGCTAGGGATGGCCTCCTACTTCAATGCTCAAAGTTTTAACTGGCATGGCTACATGCAGGCCTTGTAAAGGTAACCACAGCTGTTGTGAGTTCATGGGTAAATGCCATCTCTAGAAGATGGAATTTCACACCACGTTTTCCCATTTTTCAATTCTTACATTCTCTCTTCCTCATCTTTATGTAGTAGGGATAGATGAATGGTAGAGTTGTCCTATCTGTGGTGGAGCACTCAGCACTCTGAACAGTAATGCATCTCTAATTTAACCATTACACATTGTAATAAGAAGTGTCCCTTAGCAAGATTGGGAGTAGCACAACCTTGTCAAAGCATTGACTTTCAGAAGTTCATTGGACAACATCACTGTTTTGGAAAACAGCATCAAGAGGCTCTCCTCTGAGATTATATGACTTCCATACCCATGTTTTTCAAGCATGTTTATAGTAACAAGAAAAGAATTCCCTCCTGTAGATCAGGCCTCACATCCCATCAAGAGAACTGTTGGTTGCTCCCATAAATAGTCTTGCCTCTGTTGCATTAGCAGACATATCTTGCCTGGGAATTCAGTTTTGTAATTACAGACTCCATTGCTGGATATGAGCATTGTTGCTTTAGCAGTCTGTACAGCTCCTTCCAGCACTGTAACTAAGTCAGCAATCAGGTAGATTCAAGACTGACTTCTCTGTACCCTGCAACCCAGTCCTGGGGTGTTTTCAGCCACAGTATCTTACTATCTAGTTATAGAGGGAAACAATGGCAATGGTAATAGCTAGTATTGTTTTGGGTGAACCTGTGACTTCCTTTACTGATAACTTTTAGAGAGATAAACATATCTGAGAGTGAAATTTTTGTGTCATGATCCATGTTTTCTGAGACAGCATTGTTCACTAATGGAAGTACTTATGTTAAAACAACTAAAGTAGTTAAATGGAAAATTAACTCAAATATGTTTCTTCAAGGAGATATAAATCTGACCAGTTCAATGTATAGAAATTTTCAAAATTACTCATCATTAATTATGCACAAATTAAAATCACAATGATTTTTCTTTTTCATGTCTACTAGTGTGCTATTATTAAAAAACAAAGGTAATATGCATTGATAATGAGGTTAAAAATTGACATCTCATACATTCTTGGAAAATGATGTTGCAGCTATGAAAAATTTTGGTCATTCTCCCATTCCAGACATCTTTTTTGCTTTTCTTTTTATTGTTTTTATTGAGCTATACATTTTCTCCACTCCCCTCCCTTCATCCCTCCCCCGTTCTACCCTCTCCTGGGACACCCACACTCACAATTTACTCAAGTTATCTTTTCTTTTTCTTCTTCCTATATCAATCCATATATGTCTCTCTTAGGCTCCTCTTTGTTGTCTAGGTTGTCTGGGCTTTGTGGACTGTAGCTTTTTTTTTTTTTTGCTTTATGTCTAGAAGTCACTTATGAGTAAGTACATACTATATTCGTCTTTTTTGGGGGGAGCCTGGGTTAGATGACTCAATATGTTTTTTTTCAAGACCCATCTATTTGCATACACATTTCAAGATATCATTACTTTTCCCCTGCTGTGTAGTAC
>JAQHUG010000095.1:1317091-1336734 GCA_028555095.1 Dicrostonyx torquatus | reverse complement strand
TCTCTCTCTCTCTCTCTCTCTCTCTCTCTCTCTCCCTCCCTTCCTCACTACTTTCTTCTCTCTTTGTCCTTCCCTCCCTCCCTCTCCATTTCTTGCTCTGCTGAATTTCACAGTTCCTTAGCTTTAGTATTGAACTGTTGGTCTCTGTCCTGGACAACATTCAATTTAATCGACCTAGAGGATAAACAAAGAAGAGTCTCTGACCTTGACCTTGGTTCCTGTTGCCAGGATGGAAAAAATATAAGTCTCAGCTTCATTGTTAAATTGTAGTTTTCTTAAGAGGCTGAATGATTTCTTTATATCTGCCCTAAGACACATTTGTTTCATATCTAATTAATATGTCCCAATATTGGTGAGAATTCAATTCTTCAAAGAACCTGATGTAAGCTTGCTTTTCACTGCTTTAGCCACTGTTACCTTCCCATCAAATTCACAACACACTACAATAGCTAGCTGTTGTAATTTTTCCTCTTGGCTTGCTGAATTTCCTTCCGCTCTTACCATGCAGAGCATAGCTTTTGGGATAGGATGTATCTACTCGTTTTTTTTTTCTCTCTCTCTCTAAATAAGAATACACCGGAATTATGGCAGCCATGCCATCTTTAATTGATAGATTAGTTTTGAACAGGATTTATGATGTTTCTAAGAGTCCTCAGAGGGGACTAGATTAACAGTTAGTTACTGTTCAGGAGTTATATCTTCATAATCATTCTGAATGAACTTCATTTCAGTTATGTAATTAAAAGTTCTGAGAGTTTTGAAATTATTATAGTATCACTAACACTGATTCAACATATACATGTCAGACACTTCCAGATTTGTTAGAATTTATTACATCATTTAATTCCCAACAAATCTCTGTGAGGCTAATAAAATTTTTCCCATTTCACATCTTCAGAAAGAGAAGCACAAGATAACATTGGTCACAAATCTTCTAAACCCTGGTCTTTCAACAATACCTTTTCACACTTAATTGCTATTCCACAGCTACTAATTATGATAATCCTGGTGAACTTTATTGGAGAAATCCACATTTAAATAACAATTGTGAAGCACTTTATTATGTGATTTGTTGTTCTTATTATCCATTAGAAATATAAGAAATATTGTCACTGAACTGTATGACTGATAAGAATTGAGTACTTGATTTTAATGTTTCCTTTTGTTTCCTAGTAATGACCCCCAGATCCAGTTCCTTAAGACCAATAAACACTTCACCTCTCTAGGCTTCTGTCTCTCAAGATATTTGAACTTTATTAATAGACGAGTAATCATACTATCGTTGGTGAAGTACTATCATTTGAGATGATTCTTTAATAAAGGAATCATAGCACAGCTTAGGTAGGCTTGGAACTCACAATCTAGCCCAGCCTGGCCTTGGGCTCATGAGAATCCTTCTGCCTCAGCCTCTGAGTTCTTAAATTATAAGCACAAGCTATTATTCCCATCAGTATTTTTTATGTGAGCTATTATTACAGAAAAGTCTAAGAAAAATTTCTTATAGCTACTCAAAAAGTTTTCATCCTCACAAACAGAACTGTAAATAAAAATAGAGGAGAGAGAATATTTTTTTATATAGAAGATTCCAGAAAGTATAAGTAGCATGGATTAAGAGTAGTAAAGTAATGCAATTTGCAGAGTACCATGCAAGATACACTTAGGTAAACAGTGTCACCTTCAGGCAGATTATCTTCTCTACAGAGCATTGTCTATGTGCTGGCTTTGTACAGCCTGATGATAGAAAGGACTGTGAAGGATCCAAATGAAATGTCTTCTGACAATATGTCCACGTGATCAGAAATGAATACACACAAGCATGGAACAGAAGGAATAAAAGCAATTAAATGAAACACAATTGCTTTGACAGCAAAGTTTGATATGCAGAAGGTCAGCATCACTAAGCCAGCCATACCAACCTTGCAGAGGAGTCCCACTTCCCCGTTGCTAACTCCCTATTGCACACCAAGGACAGAATTTTTAACAACAGAGCACATCAGCAACTTACATATACTTATGCTAATTTTACATTAAGTTTAAATATAATTAAGAGAGATATGTAATTCCCAAATTATTTAGAATTAAGAAGGTGACTTTCACATTTTCCCCTTAGGGTTCTCATTTCCATTTTTTACCCTCTTGAAATCTTTTAAGAGCTCATCAAGAAATGATTCACAGGGTCACCTATTTTCAAACACCCAAAGGGCATAAGGGACAAAAAGTTCCTCTCTACAATTAAGCTCACCACAGACATCACAGGAATTTTACTGACAGTTTAGCCAAATGGTCAAGACAATTTTCATTCTAGTTTTAGATTTGCCCTTCAGTGACTAGATAGGCCTTGGACAAACATGAATTTGCAATATCGTCATTGGAAGAAAGAAAGTAAATGTTCTTCAGGAGAATTAATGGACTTCAAGTAAGTTTTGTCTATGTCAGAGGAAGGAAGAAGAGGGACTGAGGAATTCTGATACTGAGAGAAAAGGCACTAAACCTTATTGAGCAGTTATTTGAAGTGGACAGTTGCTGCAGGGAGAATTAGGCTCCATGCACACATGGGTAGCACTAACTGGAGTCAGTAGGTTATAGACAAAACAAAACTATCCATACAAGACATGGAGTTGACAGGGGAATGAGTTGGAGGTGTGTGTGGGGAATTTCAGGGGAAAATATGTGTAGGTGAAATTATTTTTATTGCTTAAGTGTATGAAATTACCAATAATAAGGAAAAATTAAAATAAATGAATAGTACCCTTTCTCTCTATGTTGTAATTTTTTTAAAAAAGAAGGAAGAGGAGGAAGGGAACAAGGAGGAAGAACAAGAAGAAACACAGGGACACACACACACACAAACAGAACCAATAAAATCACAAAACCAGAATCCTTAATATACAAGCAAAAAACCAGTAAAACAAAAAATCCAAATAAAGAAATATAAGACAAAGAATCTACAAAAATACTTTTGAGTTCATTTTGTGTTGGCCATCTACTGCAGTGCATGGGGATTACACTTAGAAGTAGACAATGCACTTAGTGAGACTCTAGAAGAGAAAATAATTTTTCCTTTGTTAAGCGGATATCAACTGAAAATAGCTTCTGGATTCTGGATGGAGGCTTGTGTCCAATTACCTTCTCAGCTCTGGGACCTCATTTGATTGTACCTGTGCAGGCCCTGTGCTTACTGCCAGTTTCTGTGAGTTCATATGTGTAAAAGGGCTTCTTTGTCCGGAAGCTTCCTTGGTGTTATCCACTCCCTGTGGCTTTTAACATTTCTGCCTTCTCTTCTTCATAGCTATTTGTACCAATCCTTAATCAAAACTTCCCAGACAAGGTTCATGACTGAGCAACCTACTTGGTATTAGATGTTGTACTAAACCCTGATGTCCACTAAGAATTTTGCCAGTGTGCTTCTCTGTATAAGTAAATATGTTTTTCAAAATTTGTAATAAATATAAAATGTGTGCATACTTCAACAAAGGGCATATTTCTTGCTTACTCCATTTCAAATTGGGTTCATTTATAAATGAAAGAGTTAGTTCTTTGAACAAATAAAATTCAGAGGTGCAAAGTATCAAAGGAGTGTTACTGGTATCAGCAGGACAGCCTGTTTTTATGAAGTAACAAATGCTTTCAGAGTCATGGAGTATTTATATAAATGTACTCTCATCATTTTATATTCAAAAAATATGATAACATCTGTAGGGGAAATAATTGAAATCCTATATCTACCTCCACATGATGCACACATTTTTTTTTCTCAATTAGATATCTGCAAATGAGAGGCAAGACATTTGTCTGTATTCATTTGGCCATTTAACTTTCGGCCAAAATTGTTTCTAAAGAATATTCTATCCCAGAGAACCTAAACAACAATGAGAACCCTAAGAGAGACATACATGGATCTAATCTACATGGTAAGTAGAAAAAGTCAAGATCTTCTAAGTAAATTGGGACCATGGGGACCATGGAAGAGGGTTGAAGGGGAGGAAAAATGAAGGAAGGGGAGCAGGGAAAACTGTATAGCTCAATAAAATCAATAAAAAAGTAAAAGAGAGACAACCTTTAAAAAATAGTCTAAAAACATAAATTAATTAAAATCACACACTGAAATCTTTACTAACAGAAAGAGTCTTTGTCCATTTTCTAGGTAATTTGTAGTACTGTTTAATAATTGATAGCAATTTCTTGTAATTAAATGCTTACATGCCTCAATTAATGTCAGTTTTACCTAGTAAAGTCAGTGTTATGCAAAAGAATTAATAGTTGATGGTCAAGCCTCTTGTTTAAATTCTCCCACAAGCAAAAGAGTTTCAAAATTTGGAAAGAAGTAGCTAATAGGGAAATTTGGAACAGATAATTGGTTTTCTGTTGAAGTAAATATCTTAAATTATGAGATAAACAAATATTAAGTTTCAATAAAATGAAGAATTAAGATATGGAACATGCTAGAATGAACTAAGTGGATAATGAGTTTCTAGATAATATTGTATCTAACTTCAAATTCTTCTATATTTTCTTTAGATATAAAGTAAACTTATTAGGATTTTCTAGAAATGATTCTTGAGTATACCAAGGGAATCTACAATTGCCGTTTTCATAAGTTAATGAAAAATTGATTAGAAAGGGATCTTCCTTTACATAATTTAATAAATATATATGTATAAGTATTGATGAAAATAATGCAATTGGGCTAAAGAGATGGTCAGCTGTTAAAAGTTAGACTCAAAAACAAAAAAGACAAGAGTATTGTAATTGTTGAAATTTTCATATAATGAAATGAATTCATTAAAGTTTGATTGGCTTAAAATATCATTTTTTCTTTTCTTGAAAAACAAATTTTCTTTTTTTTCTCATATAATATATCCTGATTAGGGTTTCCCCAACCTCCACTCATTCAAGTTCCTCCTCACGTCCCCTCACATGCAAAACCACTCTCTTTCAGTCTCAGAAAACAAACATATGGTGATATTTTATTTATGTTTTATAAATAAAGCTTGCCTGAAGACTAGAAAGTAAAACTAGAAGGCCAGTCAGTGTACCACATAACTTTAATCCCAGAATTTGGGGGACAGAGACAGATTGGTCTTCTTGAGTTGAATGCCACCCTGGGCTACACAAGATCAATGCAGAAACAAATCCAGGTGATGGTGGATCACACCATTAAGCCCAGTACTAGGGAGTCACACCTCTTTAATCCTAACACTACAGAGGAATATAATGTGGGGTGAAACAGGAGCTCACTCTCTTTTAGTCTGAGAATTTCTTACAGCTAAGAGATCTCCAGTGATTTGGCTGCTTTGATTTTCTGATCTTCAGGTTGAGCTCCAATATCTGTCTCTGGGTTTTTATTATTTGTGCTACAGAACCAGGCCTTAAGAGGTAATAATAAAAAATGATAAGATTTTAAAATATCCTAACACATCAGAATTGGACAAGACAGACAAACAGAAGGAAAAGAGTCCAAGAGAATCAAAGACCCTCTCAGAAATTTGCACATTCAGGATAAATTTAAAAAACAACTAACTGGGAGCATAAATATATATGCAGAGAACCTGCTGCAGACTCTATGTGTACTAGCTCAGTCCTCACTCTCTGAGTTCTTAAGAGTTCATGTAGACTTAGAGGGTCTTCTTTTCTTGGTATCCACCATCCCCTCTAGATCTTAAACTCTTTCTGTTTCCTCTTCTAAGGGAGTTCCTGAGTCATGATGGGAAGAATTTAATAGAGACATCCCATTTAGGACTGAGTGTTCCAAGGTCTCTAACTCGCTGCGTAATATCTGGCTGTGGGTCTCTATATTTATTCCCATCTGCTGCAGGAGGAAGCTTCTCTGTAGATGGCTGAGAAAGGCACTGATCTATTACTAGAGCATAATGTCTTTTGTGGTCATTTTATTTCTATTTTTGTTGTTGTTATTTAGGAGTTTTGATGTGGGATTCCCCTACATATGGTATCAATGTTTTATTTCCATTGGTTATTAAAGAAACTGTTTTTGACCAATGGATTAGTAGAGTAAAGCCATGTGGAAAATCAGAGCAGAGATATAGAGAGAAAGTAGGTGGAGTCGAGAAGACACCATGTAGCTGCCAAAGGAAACAAATGCTGGATACTTACCAGTAAGCCACAGCTTCATGTCGGTACATAGATTAATAGAAATGGGCTAATTTAAGATGCAAGAGTTAGCTAATAAGATGCCTCAGCTATTGGCCAAGCAGTGTTGTAATTAATATAGTTTCTGTGTAAATATTTTTGGTTTAGGTAACCAGGAAAGAATAAGCAGTCTCTGCCTAAAAATAGTAGTATTTTGTTTCTATCTCCTTGGGCTATCAAGTCTCAGGTTCTTGGTCACCCAAGCAGTGTTGATTATGGATTTAATCTCATGGTGTGGACTGTAAGTCAAACCAATTATTGATTGTCTACTCCCATAAGTTTTGTGACACCATTGCCCTAACTTACCTTGCAGGCAGTATATCATTGTAGATAGTTTGTGGCTCACTTGTTTACATTTCTCTGTTGGTAGCAGGCAAAGTTCCATCTCTGTATCAAAGATACTAGAACAAAAAGGTGAAGACTCTAGGTAGGCACCAGGTATATTTCTCCATGTTCAGTGAATTGTGTAGGCATTGTCTTCATCACTGGGCCCTTTCAGTTTGTAGAGAGCAACCTACAGTCTTGGCAATAGCCCAGGTAGTTTTAAGATTTCCAAGGAACCCCTTGTTCAACAACTCATTTAAATGCAACCTGATCCTGGTAGTAGAATCTTCATTTGTTGACAAGAATTGGCAATTTGAGACTCTAAATTCACCATTATTTGGCAATTCCATTTAGATTGCCTTCATACTTGACTACGGTTTAGAAAGTGTCTGCTTTAGTAGGTTTATATGTTACCCTTCAAATGGCCCTTAATTTAAGCTGTCTCTCCCAGTATTCCCTCTCTTGTCCCCTTATCCCCATCCCTCCCTACTTAATATTCCTCTTTCAGTCCCCCATATGCATCCATAATTATCTATTCTAATTAGACCTATGTGTATACTCAACCTCATACTCTATATCTAAGCTCTGTGGTTCAATGGATCATAGGGATTGTAGTTTATTATCATTGAATTAACAGCTAATGTCATATAGAAATAGATATATACTATATTTCTCTTTCTGGGTCTGAGATATCTGACTCTGGATGATTTTTTCTAGTTTCATCTATTTACCTACAAAATTACAATATTTCTTTCTTTTTTTAATGACTGAGTTAATTGCATAACTGTATCACATTTTTTAATCTGTTGTTTTGTTGTGGGACATTTAGGTTGTTTCTTATTTCTGGCTATTATGAATATAACAGCAAGGAACATGGCTGAACATATATCTCTGTGGTAAGATAAAGCATCTTTTGGCTATATGCCCATGAAAAGTATATCTGGATCTTGGGTTAAATTAATTTTTATTAATCCATTTTAAATAAATGAATAAAATTCCAGGAGTAAGTTTTATTTTGAAGTCTGTGAGTATATATGTCACAAATCACACATTTTTGAAGTTATTTCATTTTTTTCTTTGAGGTGCTGAGTATAACCTTCTGTTTTGGAATCTCTTGTCTCTTTCTTGCTCCGTATTCTCCCTCTCCATCTCACAGCTGGTTATAGTTCTTGAGGAGCATTGACTATTGTGCTTTCATGGCCTACTTTTCAGAGTTGCATTTGACTTACACAAATGATCTTTGGAAACCTCTAGCAACTTGAGTGCTGTAATGTTAAAAACAGACAGGCTCTAGAAGACATGCTGCTATAGACACTGACAGCTTCTGAGCAAATAAGGGGGATGTTTCAAATCAATAACTTGAAATTTGAAATATTTTAAATGGTATGGAAACTAAAGTCAAAATTATCTGAATGAGTATTTGCAGATGGATACATAATCTTTCCTTCTAGAGCCTTTTATAATGTGGTTAGTTGTGGCCTCACAAGTCATTCAAATCATCAACAAAACTCCCTGCAGTCTCCAAACATGTCAGAATAATATCTTGGACCCATCAGCATGCTTAGATGACTTTGAAAGGCAATCATGAAAGAGAAGCTTCATCCACAAGCCCTTGAACTCTGGAATCCTCCTGGGTTGTTGATCTATTTAAATTCATAGTAGTTGGGCTATCATCAAAATATAATGACCTCTTCTGTCATTGAAACTAAGCCACTATATCCAAGTAGAAATTTAGGTGTATTTATATAAGACTTAAGATTAAAAAGAAAAATAGAACATTTAAAGGAATAGTGCACTCTGCATTGAAGGATAAAGAGGTCACCCCACCTCCTGGTTCCTGCCCATTCAAATACCTCCCATATCACAGCTCTCATCTTTCTTCAAGACCCTATTGTGTTTGTACTATTCTAAGCAGCCTTGTATTCAACTCCATTGTTTAGGTTTTACAGACTGTATATATGGAGACATTTGTATCATCTCCTTGAAATTTGATTTCTTTCCTTCTTTTCTTTCTCCTCTCCCCCTTTTTTTTTCTGAAGGTAACATTCATCACTTTCATAATGTCATAACTAAAGTGTGATTAAGTATTCACAGCAATCAACAAATGCTACTTTGCCTATTTGCATTTAGCTAGATATTTATTAAGGAAGAGCTTCCCTGCCATTACTGGTAATATTTACTGAGAGCTTGCTGTTTATCAGTCACCCTTCAGGACATATTTTAAGTGCTTCCTTTTTTATAAAAGTATTTAATAACACCCTTAGTTACTATAATTTCTCTTTTATTATAGCACCATAAATGCTTTTTCAGTGTTGCAAATATATTCTCATTTATATTTGCGTATTTTACACTTCTTATAAGATGATAACTTCTTCAAAATAATGACCCATTTGACATCTTTTTATTCCCTGTAATCATATAGTACTACTGAATTGCATTCAATCACAATAAAATGAAATGGATTTGAAAAGATTCATATGCAACTCCAGGCTGAAGAATAAATTCTTTCACACATAGATACAAACATAGATAGATGTAGGGCATACTGTCTCATGACGAGATTTATGATCTTAAAAACAGTTCTTGCAGAAAATATTTTCATTTCTAGTTCTATCTATTACTTGCATGCTAAACTAAAAAGTTAATAAAAAGGAAAACATTTTGGAATAATTACAATGAGGAATATGATGTCCTACTTTATGTTCTACAATAACTTTTTCAAATATTACACTGACAAGTTAAGTGTTCTAAATGTAATTTACCCCTCATCAATATTTTCTATTTTTGTCTTTCTTCATATGATTTTAATAACTTCTACTGACTTTGTTTTTTGACAGTGATATTTTCTTAAGCTAACATGCAAAATAAGGGGTTTCATTACAGCATTTTTATACATGCACCTTACTTTACTTTCTTCTTGACCAGTCCCACTTCTTCATCAAAAAATAGAATATATGGGAGACAAAAATATGTTCTGTTTTTCTTAGTCTGGCTTATTTGCCTTAACACATGGTCTCTAGTTGTAACAATTTTTCTTTACATGTCATGACTTCATTTTCCCTCAGTATCTCAGTACAACACCATTGTGTGCACACGATTTTCTTTATCCATCCATGTGTTTATGAGCAAATAGACTGGCTCAGTTTCCCAGTCATTTTAAATAGAGCAGCAAGGAACATGAGTGTGGAATGCTGAGTAGTAGCTTGACTTAATGTCTCTCTGAGAAAAGTATGGCAGGGTCATATGTTAGATCTACTTTTAGTTTTCTGATAAAGTCACACCGAAATTTCCATAGTGGAGCTAGTGGTTTGCACTACAGTCAGAAATATATGGAGCTTTTCTTTCCCTATATCACTACTTGAACCAGTATCATTCCATTTTGGGGGATGAACGTTCTGACTGCGATGAGATAAAATCCTGAAGGAGTCTCAAACCATACTTCCCTCATGCTCAGTGCTGCTTTCAAATATTTGTTTTCCATTTGTTTGTCCATGAGAACTGTCTCTTCAATTCATTAGTCCAATTGTCAATTAGATGGCATGGTTTTCTGTTATTTAATGTTTGAAGCCATTTATATACTCTGGATAGTAATCCCTCAGTGATATGCTATCAGCAAAGATTCCATTATATTCTGAAGAAAAATCTCTTCATCTGATGATTCTGTTAGCTGTGTAGAAGCTTTTCAATTTCTTATAGTCTTACCTGTCAATTTGTAGAATTATTTCCTCTGCTTTAGAAGTCTTTCTTCAGCTATGCCTATAATACTGAACTATCCCACCTGTGTTTTTATCTAACAGTTTGAAAGTTTTATGCCTTAAAATTCGGATCCGTGATAAATTTGAATTGAGTTTTTGCAAGAAGAGTTATGTACATAGTTTTATTCTTCTACTGGTAGTTATTTTTTTCCAGCACCATTTATTGAAAATTCCTTTTTCAATGTATGTTTTGTTGAAAATTTGGTGGCTATAGCTGTCAGGGTTTATTTATATATTCTCTGTTTTTTTGAATTGGTCTACCGATTTTGTGCCAGAACCATGTTGTATTTGTTACTATAGCTCTGCAGTATAATTTGAAGTTGGATAATGTGCTCTCTCCAGCCAGCAAATGGTGACAAATAAAGTTCCAGGTTGTGGGTTTTGCTCTTGCCAAATCTGTGACTGGAAAGCATCTAGAGCCTGTCAGCTTAGCTGAAATAAAGTCATGTTGCTGGTCCTATCATGTGTAATTTCCACAGAGGCCACCATAACACCTTTGTATGTAAGCCATTGGATAAAGACATGGATGGCACGGAAAGAGAAAGATTTCGGTCTAAAAGACAGGTCACCATTAATGCTTGATTATGAAAGTTCACTTATTAGGATCTTTGTAAGAGAAGATGCCAGATACAATAACGTATCTTTTAAACTACAGGAAATGTTTCTGTATAATCAACACCACTGTACTCCTAAGAATTTTATTGAAATAGAAGAATATTGAATTTTGAACAAATTTTTTTCATACTATGATATGTCAATGACTTACTAAGTCTAGAATGGTAGCTAATTTCTGATCACTCAGTTCATTTAGCATAACATCACCAATATAATGAACCTAGCATTATTTAAGTTTATATTATAAGTTTAATACCTAGCAGAAGATACGTGTACTTAAGATTCTTGCAAACTAAGTAATGGTATAGAGGTAGAAAGCTAATATACTTTTGAGATAGGAAAGTGAAACTGCATTGCTGGCCTTGCTGGAAGTAAATTACTTAGGATAGACATTACGGGCAAGTATGAAGAGAATAACAGCTAGATCAATAACTGCACATCAAATACCAAGAGATGTATTAAGTTACCTGAAGAGGGGAGGAATATCAAGCGCAGTTGGAATAAGAATCACCACTTCATTAGCCTTACAATTATCAACTGCTGTTCTCCAAGACTCATATATCTTTTGCATGAGCCTAAGCAGTAAGGGAAATGGATCCGTACTGAGACCACCATCTCTGAGACGTTTGAGTCTTTGATACTAGAACTGTTTTTTTCAGTCTCTCTGGGAATATAATATTGGTTTTGACCCACTATTTATTTACTCAGGTGGAGGCATCGCTTGTAATTTCCATCACACTTTTCAACCATGACATGACTCACTTCAGAGATAATGAAGGGTTTTAAGAATTTCTAAATATATGTGTCCCAGATTGGCATTATGAGACCAGAGACTTCTGGTGTATTTGGAAACCCACTGTGCCTTGGACTTTAGCAAAAAGGCCACTTACTTGCTGTTCGCTCCTTTGACTGTAGGATTATAATGCTATTTAATATCTAACAGTAATAATCCAAAGCCTAATAATATGAAAGTTTGATTATTACCATTTCTCCAGTTCATAATTACCTTAATGGAAGGCTACAAATCCCTTTGGGAATGAATGAAGAATACATAATAATAAAACTGTTAAGTGATATAGGATGGACCTTCCTCAAAGAAACTTGCTCACTATTCACTAAAGAGATTCTGAATCAACAAACTGACTCAAGCCTGAATATTGGTTGTGGGGTCAGAAATCTCTGCTGCTGTAAACCAAGGTAACATTTATGCATCTTCTCCTCCCCTTCTTCTTTCCTCTCCATTGCCCATCTCATTTAACATTGGCTATTGCCCATTCTTTGCACATCCTTTGCACAACCCATAGAAGGCATGACCTTTTCTGAACAGAAACAGAAGAAGAGTGGATGGGGAGCAGAGAGGAAGCAGTGGGAGGAAATGGGAGGAGAGGAGGGAAGTGAAGCTGCTGTTGGAATGTAAATTAAATTTAAAAATTAATTAATAAAAAATTAAAAAGTTCTGTCTATTCATTTATTTAGTCTATTTGTTGACTGTCACTTTTATTTTAGTTGCATGTATTTAATTTTAGAAACTCTTCATAAATTTCAGAGAGTAGTCCATGCTCTGCAGCATAACAAGAAAAGATTTCTCATCTGGGCGGTAGTGGTGCATGCTTTTAATCCCAGCACTCAGGAGGCAGAGGCAGGTGGATCTTTATGAGTTCGAGACCAGCTTGGTCTACAAGAGCTAGTTCCAGCACAGGCTCCAAAGCCACAGAGAAACCCTGTCTCAAAAAAAAAAAAAGATTTCTCGTGTTCTAAAGCTGATTTTTAGTCCTGCTCATGGTTTCTTCTTATGTGAATCAACTTTAACTTCATATTATCCCACTAGTTAATTTTGGAGAGTGTTTTCTATTTCTTATCAGAATCTTGTGTTTAAAACACATCGCCTATGCCTGTGTCTTGAAGGAATGTCTTCATGGTTTCCTTCAGAAGGTTTTGCTTTTAATTAGAAACAAAAGTCTTTGATCCATTTTAAACGATTTTGTGAGTGTTGAAGTAATTGATTTAATTTACTACTTCCATAAGTAGGTATTCAGTTTTGTTAGCACCAAGTCAAAGAGAGAGTTTAAAAGAAAAACAATAGGAAAGGGAAAATTCTGTCTTTATTTGCAGCTGACATGATTCTACATTAAATGTTCCTCTAGACTTTGCCAGAAATCATTTAAATCTAGTAAAAATTTCCAATAAAGATATGGAATACAAAAATCAAAATACAGAAAGTAGGGAAATACTCCATTCATAATAATTCCAACAAAATAATAAGGTATCTGGGAGTAAACAATCAAGGAAGTGGAAGACTTCTACAATAAGAGTAAGACATTGAAAAAAATCAAACAAAGATTGACAGATTAATACTGAGAAAAGGTGTATAGCATCAAAAACTTTCTACATATTTAATGTGATTCTTAAATTTCAGTAAAATTATTCACAGAATTTTTCTATAGAAATACGAAAAAGTACAAGAATTCAAAGGGAAACACAAAAGACCACAAATCGCCTAAGAAATTCCTCTAACATTTTCTTCATTTCACCACCTACCTAACTCCAATCCATTTCTCTCACTATTTCTTTCAAAAACAACAGGCAAACAAACAAAATCCTTAAAAAATAACAACAAAGAAAAATCACTATAAACACCCACGCTCATTTATATTCTCTCTCTCTCTCTCTCTCTCTCTCTTTCTCTCTCTCTCTCTCTCTCTCTCTCTCTCTCTCTCTCTCACACACACACACACACACACACACAAACACAAAATTTTCCCTACTGTGATTGTGATGCACCATACCCTCAAACAATGGCCCAAAGCAAATTATTGTCCCTTTAAATTTCTTTATCCAAGTAATTTTTATAGAAAAAAAGTAATTTGTGTGACTGTGATTTCAAGTTATTTTTTATTTTGTTTTTTTTTTTGAGACAGGGTTTCTCTGTAGCTTTGGAGCCTGCACTGGAACTAGCTCTTGTAGACCAGGCTCGTCTCGAACTCACAGAGATCTGCCTGCCTCTGCCTCCTGAGTGCTGGGATTAAAGGCGTGTGCCACCACAGCCCGGCTCAAGTTATTTTTTAAGGAACTTTTTACTGTACTTCCCCAAATCTAAGGTCAGGGAATTAGTAAGGGGCCATAGCATGGATTTCAAGTGAAAAAAAAATAGAATGTGTTGGTTTAAAGTTACAAAAACGAAAATGGAACAAATTCATTTTTGGTGGGGGGAGGGAAGGCAGAGGATAAATAACACTAAATACACCTGATATAGTTCAGGGATGGACCTACATTTGAGATATGAGTAGCTTTTTATGTTTTCAGAAACTTAGCTGTTTAACCTCTTAAGATTTGAGAAATGTTGAGTACAAGATTGCAACTAATCCTGCTCAAAAGTAGCTCAAGGGGAAACAATAAAAATATATCCTGTGACCATGGAATAAGCTAACCATATCAAGTATAACCCTATCTAGAAACCAGAAGACAATACTGAAGTATGAGTTTGCAGTTAATGCCAAATGAGAAAGGAACACAATCATCTGTCCAAAAGCATACTGTAACTTTTTACATACATCTATGCTCCGGCACCATTTGAAGAATATTAAGATTAGGAAAAAAAACTGAAAATTTAAGTGACCTCAATTGAGTTACTCCAAATGAAATATTAGAGGATTGTGAACCTTGCTGTCGCTTTCGTTCAACACTCTGTGTTTAGTAGTCTATTGCTAGGAGTCTTAGCTGTGGACTCCTGGGAGTTTCCCTAGCACCAGATTTCTTCTTAATCCTATAATGGCTCCCTTTGTCAAGATGTCTCTTTCCTTGCTCATTGAAAATGAACTGTGCTTTCGTAGTTGGGGAAACAACTGAGACATCTGAGACAGAGAGCAAGGAAAGAGACATCTTGACAAAGGGAGCCATTATAGGACCAGAACAACTGAAAGGGCAGTAGATGTAGCCTGCCACTAACCTTTCCTTCAATTTCCTCATGAAAAAAGAACCTAGATGTGTTCTGGTAGAGCAATGTCCAAAATTTGTATGAAGAATACAATCCAATCAGGCAACAGATGAACTGTGGTATATAATTACACTTGACAATGAGAAGCTCAAATCTCCATTAGATGAAGAATGGGTTCAGTCGGAGGCTGAGAGGTTAACAGTAACCATCTGTTTTAGCTGCCAGCCTTCCTCAAACGGAGTTACTTGCAAGGATCTTCCTTGTTCAGAGGGATATGTATAGGCTACCTGTTAGTTAATTGGGTAGCCTGCCTCTGAAACTAATCAGTGAGAAAACATCATCAGTGGTCTTGGTATGACCTATAAAAAACAACTTCATGGATGATCCACAATCTAGAACTCCCCATTGTATCAACTAAGACTGGCAATGAGCCTGAGTTGCTACTTTACTTATTTCTCTATCATTTCTTTATTTTGAAAGTATTAATTACAGAATCACTCCTTAGCATTTATCTACTATATGTTAAACTTTACCTTGAAGTTTTGTTCCTAAGGTCCTCAATTAGTATATATACTAAATAAAGTAATAATTTCTATAAGTTTACCAGTTAATGAAAATATATCAGTTCATTTTAGAAATAAAGATTTAGATGAAAAGAATAATGCATTACTTAAATGAAGATCAGTTCTCCAAACTTCTAAAATATTTCTCTGGATAAGCACATGTGCTTTAAAGATAGACCTTTTATGTTTGAAATGTGTTCAGTGTAAATTGAAAGTTGATTAACATGTTCATTGTGATTGTGAATCCCGATTGTCCATTTGATTAGAAATCATGTGGGACTCTCATCTCCGGGCATGTCTGTGAAGGTATTTCCAGGGAGGCTTAACCTCAAAGGGAAAACCCGTACTGACTGTGGAAAGTACCATCTCATAGACATTGGGTCTGGCACTGAAGTCTTGCTTTGTGACATTGGACACAATGTGACCAAAGCACCTCATGTCCCTATGTCACATTTTCCCTATAGTGATCAACTATGCTCTCAAACCAAGGATCCAAGTAAGTTATTTCTTCCTTAAGGTTTTTTAGCCAAGTATTTTCTTGTAGTAACAAGGAAAGTCATTTGTGTAGCTATGATTTCAAGTTGTTTTCCAAGGTACTCTTTTTTTCTACTTCTTCCAAGTCAAAAAAGATAAGTCTCACATTTTAATGAAGCTGTAAGATCAAATATCATCCCAGAAAATAATGTATCTATGCAATACTTTACCAGAGTGTTCAATTTTTATTTAAAGAAAAAATACTAGCCAGGCAGTGGTGGCACACCTTTAATCCCAGCACTGGGCAGGCAGAAGTCAGATCTCTGAGCTTGAGGTCAGCCTGGTTTACAAGAACTAGTTGTAGGATAGCTAGGGCTGTTACAGGAAGAAACCCTGTCTCAAAGGAAAAAAAGAAAGAAAGAGAAAGAGAGAGAGAGAGAGGAAGGAAGGAAGGAAGGAAGGAAGGAAGGAAGGAAGGAAGGAAGGAAGGAAGACAATACTAATCAAACGTATTTCTGCTTGAAAAATACTCAAAATTGAACTTGATTTATAGTACAGATTCTGAACTCTGCTTAACCTTGTAAACCCAGACTAATTTTAGATATCTTGGGAAAATTCTGAACCAACTTGTAACTTCTTTATTTTCCTTTCTTGAAGAAAGGACACATTTCAGCTGTATATTTAATCAGTCTTGATGACACTCAGAATTTTTAATATTATAACTTACACTCTAGAAGCACTCCTCAGGCAATTTTTCAGCTACTACTTACTTCTCCAAAGAGAAGTGCTGTCCTAGCTTGTCATCATCAACTACTTTTCGCTGCTGTGAACGTAAAAGAAAAGAGTGACAAATCATGTGGGCATTTTTAAGGCTACAAGAGCTTTCTATATTAATGAATTTATATAGATTTTTAATTTTTTCATCTCTGTATAGTATTTTATATAGATATTACTTATTTTCTTACATACTCTAATTTGGATGATACATTTTGCTCAATTTATAGCTTCATGGAGAAAGCTTTTGATAAACATTTCTATGCATATTTTGGTGTAAATTTTATTCCACTATTCTAGATACATATCTGAGAATGAACTATTTATGTCATAAAAACGTAAATGTGGAACTATATTAAATAATAAACAATATTACTAATATTTTTAAATACCTATTTTAAAATATGCATGATCTTTTGTCTGCATATTTGCTAGTATAACACATGAATGTCCTGTACTCACTGAGGCCAGAAGAGTGTATCAGACCACCTGGAACTGAAGTTGCAGCAGCTGTGACTGTCATCTGGGTGCCTGAAATCTAACCTAGGTCCTCAGGAAGAGCAGCCAGTGCTTTTAATGCTCAGGCATCTCTCCAGTGCTGATACCGAACATTTTTTATCTCACATATTTTTCTAAAGTAATGTTTGGATTTTCATTTACTTCAGCTACATGATAGTAGCTCCACATCTTCATCAATATGGGACATTTGCAATGACTTTTGTAAGGGCCATACAGACAATATTTTTCCTGTGATAGTTAGTCTTTAAAACTTAATTGTCATTTTTATGAGAGCCGGTGCCTAGCACATAATAAGTATTAGTCACCTTGTGCATTTGTAAATGGTCCCAGTTAGATAGGCAATAAGAATCACGACAAGCAACAGGAATAATATTTACTGATGTGTTTTTAAAAAACATTTATTGAGACAGACTTTTTAAAATTAACATAATAGTTTTTAATTAAGTAACGTTTACAGTGAACTATAAATAGTAAATTCAGAGTCACAAAACAATTTCATAATTTTCTAAAATTCACATAGCAAAGAACCAAGCCAATATTTGAGTCATGTCTTGATAGAGCTTGAGCTCCAATTATCTTCATTGGAGATCCTATATTAAAATTCATTCTACACTGAATTTTTTGTTATGCATGGTTCACTCTGAATTACTATGCAAGGATTTTTAATTTATTTGCTCATGTCAACAAATGGTAAAGCAGCCTATGTTGTTTGTAAGCTACTTCTCCCAACTTGCTGCTCTGTACCTTCTCTCTGAGCCATAAAGGGCCTCATAATATCTAGTATGTACTCAAAGGCAGATTAAGGAATATAAAATTTTATGGAACAACCAAGAGGACACTATAATTCTAAACATTTATGCACCAAGACAAGGGCACCTAATTTCATAAAAGAAACATTACTACATATAAAAGCCACGTATTGATCCTCATACAGTGATAGTAAGTGACCTCAGCACTCCACTCTCACCATATAGACTGCTCATCCAGACAAACCTTTCACAAACAAATGCTGAAGTCGAGATATATTATATGTCATATAGATCCCACAGACAGTGCAAGCATGTCAGCATCAATAAAACACTAAATATGCACTTTATTCTCAACAGCCCATGGAGCTTCCTACAAACTTAAAATGTTTTAGAACTTTTAGAATGTGTGTGTGTATGTGTGTGGAAGAAAAGGAAAGAGGAAGAAAATACCAACCTTTTACATTAAACCTACTATAAATTAGGCATGCTACTGTTATGTTATAAAGAAGAGTGCTAAGTTTAGAAGTTTGAATCTTTTATTAAAATGAGAAGAAATGATTTGTTGACATAATTACATAGTTGTATTTAATTTGCAGCACAGTAGAAACATGAACTTCAGGATAATTACATATATAGTCCAACTAAAAATCATAGGTTACTTACTCAAAACATGATAATTTTAAAGATTCTTTTCTTTTATTTTTTTGAGTGAAGGTTTTGCTGTAGCTTTGGAACCTGTTCTGTAACTAGCTCTTGTAGACCAGGCTGGCCTCCTCGAACTCACAGAGATTCTCCTGCTACTGCTCCCAAGTGCTAGGATTAAAGATATGTGCCACCATCATCCGGTGAGATTCTTTTCTTGTAATTTGATTTTGTCATTCTCAAACACTAAATTGGTAGATGAAAACATCTTGTCATAATATCCACAGAAAGGATATGCCTGATACAGGTGCATGGTTAAAGGATAATATCACTACATAAACTGTGTAGATTACACATTTTGTTGATTAATAATTATCAGCATAATCAGATAAAGAAATGTCTAGTGAGATACACTGCTAGGTATATCAGTGATGGTCATTCCAGAAACAATTATTTTATGAAGAAACTTAAATAAGAAATGAATTAACCCTTTCATGCATTCCTTATGAAAGTGTCACTGAAAAGTGGGGAGGGTAAAGACATCTGGAGTATAGGTCATTAGGGGGGCACATTTTTTTTTGCAATGAGCCTAACTCCATCATAATATTCTGTTTTAAAACAGGGCCAGAATCAAATGACCATGAATCAAAATCTGACACCCTCAGCAAAAATAAGCAATTCTTTCGTTAAGTTGTTTCCATCAAGATTTTTAAGTACAGTGATATGAAAGAAAGAGCACATCTTTCTGGTATGCTAGAGAAAAGTTAGCTCAGATATGTACATGAATCCTTAATAGATGAGTCAAATTTTATTTTTCAGTAATAGGAGCTAAATTAAGTCCTCAAACCCTTATGTAATCTCTTCATATGACATAATGACTGGGTGAGAAATTAGAGATAATCCAGTGGAAGGGCTTTGAATTCTTTCATAGAGAATATGTGATTTAGTGGCTGTCTTAGAATTTTCAGAGGATTATATTATCCACTGTTCACTATTAACATCTGTTTTGGAAATAAATCAATAAATCTCTTAAAGAAACCCAAGAAAACTAATAAAAAACAATCAAACAGGTCAAACAAACAGTTCAAACATTTCAAGACTTGAAGTAGGAAACAGAGGCAATAAAGACAACACAAACCAAGGGAAT
>JAQHUG010000095.1:1268477-1281811 GCA_028555095.1 Dicrostonyx torquatus | reverse complement strand
AGTCTCTTTCAAATCCTAAAATGACTCCCTTAATGTAAATATCTTATTCCCTTCTCCAATATACACCCTTCCTCCATCTCCACCCTCCCACTCTCCCAAGCTCTCCTCAGTTCTTCCCTTCTCCCTCACCTCTCCCTTTTACCCAACCACACCCCCACCCCTACATCGACTTCATCATGATGAAGGACATTTCTACTAGATTATCTTCTAACCAAGTTTATACTTATCTGGGCTCTTTTATAAAACAGAGCTCTTGAACCACTAGGTACATTTTTCATTCTAGTGATTGAAATTATGAGAGCCATATGTTCGTTCCTTTCTCAGTTGCTCCCTATTGGGTTTTGGCCTTAGTCTTCCTTCCGTTAGCAAACAAATAGTAATGCTTCCAGTGCAAAAGGATTCCCTCTAGTGAAACCTGTAAACCCAAAGGAGACCCTTGCTTCTAGAGGTGGATTTACTTTGAAGTTCTTTTCAGTACTGGCAATTCAGGCTCCTTCTCAGATTGATCTGCCAAGGTAGCCACTTTGTCAGCATTAGCAAGGATTGTTGAATTTGAACACTACAGATGGTGAAGTTTAGTGTTAAGAAAAACATCAGGCTTCTGTAAGAATTCCTAACCAGCACATCCTATGAACATCTTCACTTGCCTTTTGAAAGCAGGCACAACATGAAACTTAGATGATTCACTACAGAAAATCTGTTTCTATCTATACCAATCTGTTCCAAACACAGGAGGGAAAACTCATTCTAAGTAGGTCGCAAATTTGAATACCATTAATGAGTTTAGCATAAGGTACTTTTTCTATTAATAATTTATGTTGTCACTGAAATTTCTTCAGTCTTTTTACATCTCTGCCTTCATTTCCATTTCACTACTATAAGAAAGTCATGCCCTTTGGTTATGTTTGTAGGTCATGGTGCTATGATTACTCTGGCTAATTTAAAGCAGGAAGGTGCAATTGACCTTACACTCTTCAAATATTAACCCTCCATGTAAAAATTGAGAAGGCCTTTCTTCCCACTAGGCTTAGAATGCTGGTTTCTTTCCTTAGAAATTTTACTTCTCATTTTTTTTTTATTCAAAGACATCATTTGACCTGTCTTACTTTCTATTGTGCTAAAGACAGCCTTGAAATTTGTCTTCATGTCTTGAAAAATATTATGAAAATAAATGTAGTCTGGTTTCCTAAGATTGGTTTTCCTTAGAAAAAACATGTCTTTGAAAGGACATGTGGATATCATGATTATTTAGGAAAGTCAATAGATAATTTGGGGTGATTAAGAGAGTTCTGGCATCTTGTTTCTACTCCTAAAACAGATTTAAATATCCATTAAAGATAGAGAAATCTATTGTGTAGGAAAATGTGTTTTGTCACCAAATTGATGCTGGGTGTCACCTCCACAAAATTACTCCAAATGTGTTGCATTTGAGAGTAGTAGACACAAAGGTGTCAGCACCTAAGCTGCAAACTACTCAAAGAACTATTCATTTAAAAACCGTTGTACACAAAACACAATCCCACCAAACCACAGGAGAGGAAAGTGTCTAGACTACTTAGCCTGCCTCTATAACAGCAGCATAACTGGGTACTTTTTAAATTTCCTGAAATAAATGTGCATTTTAAATTCTATAAGTAAAACATATCTACCTAAGAAACTCTAATAATAATTACATGAAATTAAATCTTCACAAAAGACCTCTGAGTTAAGTATCATCATTATTCACATTTTATTTGTAGGTAAATTGAAGTACAAAGAGGGCAAGGAAATCATACAAAGTTACAAAGCCAAACCTAGTATCTTCCTGAAAATTGTTTTCATTTTTTGGTTCGACTCTGTCAACATTTTAACTGGACTATGAGATGTAACTGGTGGAACTCCCTTCTGAGTACGTTTGTGGAAGTGTTTCTAGAGAGGATTGAAATGTAGAATAACTGCAATCTGGGCAAGAAATCCATACTTCATGCGGGTACCATCAAGTGGGCTGGATTCAAGGAAGAGAAAGGGAGGCAACCCCACACATGCAAGCATATATTCCATTCCTTCTGAGTGAGCCAATCTAGCAGTAATCCTATGCCCTGCTGTCCTCAGACTCCATCTTCTTCTTTCAGATTTTAACATTAAACACCAGTGACCCTCCAGGAAGCTCCCAAGTCTTAACCATTAGATTGTTGGGGCTTCTAAATGCTGATACAGAACAGCTCCCAGCTTCTTTGTCTGGTAAATATAGCAGTGTATAGACATACACATATTCATTGACTCTTTTTGGTCTGTCCCTCTATAAAACCTAGACTAATAGAAAAATGGAAACAAAAGATTTATCTCAGTCTAAATTTTCTGTTTATTTTAAACCTTGAAATTAAATTTAGAATGCATTGCAATGTTCATTGTTCCTCATGCCTTCATAACTCCACCATGATCATATGATCTTCCTTCAGTCATTGTAAACACATGGATGTGCTTCCTGAAGACCATCTTGGTAATTTTCCTCCTTGAAATTTATCTTGATAACTTTGGTAATTCCTACTGACAGCTATACAAAATGTATGTTTCAAGTCAGTAGCCTTACTAAATTTTGTTTTGAATTATGAAATAGAATGACTATTTTCACATTTTAATTTCCAAGCATGTAAAACAGGCCATCACAGTAAAAAATATCAGTAGATTACATCCTCCCCCTCCAGACTTTGAAGAGCTCTAGTTGGGTTATTTTGTTTCATTGTTACACTGACTTTAGTGTCACAATGTAAGAATCACTGTCTGGGTGTGGATTCATATTGCTTCCCATCACTTAATAACTGGTACCTTTTGTTCCTTATCTGAATTTTTTTTTACTTTGTCTCCTTGTTCTATATTTGTTCTTTCTGTTTGAGCTGTGCTTGTCTGCTAAGCTACCCTTCTGATTTATGAGGTATAATAGAAAACAAAGAACTCTAAAGATGGAAATACAGTTAGTCAGTTTGGAAAACACGTTTTTTTTTTCTTACAGGATAAATTTCTTGGATAAATTGGATAAATTTTCACAAACAAGCTTAGTAAAATTTGCAAATGATTTTTGTTCTTGTTCTTGTTTTGTTGTTTTTGTTTTCTGTTGAGGGTTTTGTGTTTGTTTTGTCTGCTTGCTTGTTTCTTTTAATATCCCACTAGAGTAAGAGAAGCTGTTTGTGGCTCAAGTCTCATACTCTTCTCCTTCCGTGATGGAAGTCTGTAGCTCAGCATGTGCAAGTTAACACATGCTGCATACAGGAGGACAGTTTAGGAATCTACCCCCAGCCAAATTCATGGCTTGTAAAAATGGTAACAATATCTCATAGAGTTCTAGGGAAAAACAGATGTCTGATCATTTTATGTAGGTTTTACATATTTGTGTTTTTCATACCCCAACATTTCATCTAGAGTTTTGCTAGATAATGCCACTTTTAAATGTAAAATACAATATTTGTCTTTGGGAGTCTGGGTTGTCTCATTCAGGATGATTTTCTTTCTAGCTACATCCATTTATGTATTTTTCTTAACAATTGAATAACATTTCATTCTGTAAATGTACCATATTTTCATGACCTATCCATCAGTTGATGGACAGTTAGACTATCTCCAATTTCTGGATATTGTGGACAAGACAGCCAAGAACATGGATGAACAACTATCTCTGTATTAGCATGCAGCATTCTTTGGATATATGCTAATGAGAGGCGTAACTGGATATTAAAATATATCTATTCTCAGGTTCTTAAGGAACCACCACACAGATTTCTGTAGTAGATCTACAAATTTGTCTTTCACCAACAAGGATGAGTTCCCCTTTACCTACATCCTTACGAGCGTGAGCAAAATTTATTTTTACTAATCTTGATCATCTGACTGGTGTAAGATAAAACCTCATAGCAATTTTTGTTTGTTTGTTTTATTCTTGAGGCAGGGTCTTTCTTTGTATCTTTCACTGTTCTGGAATGAGACTGGAGTCAAAATCACAGACATCCCTGCTTCTGCTTCCCAAGTGTTGTTATTAAAGGTATGTGCCATTGCAACCTGTCCCTCCCTTAATTTGCATTCTTGGTGACTCAGGCAGGCTGTTGAACATTTCTCTAAGAGTTTTTCAAGTATTCTTTCATTTTTTAGAGTTTTGTGCTTAGAACTGTACGTGATTTTAATTAAATTGTTTACTCAATGCCAAACTTTGTTTACTTTAGTTCTTTAATATTTTAGATATTAGACCTCTAACAAATGAATAATTGGTAAAGTTATTTTCCCATTTTTGGGTTGCTGTTTTGCCCAAAAGATGGTGTCCTTCATCATACAGAAACTTCCCAACTTTATGGAGTCCCATTTATTAGGCATTGGTCTTAGTGTCTATGCTAATGGTATCCTGTACAGAAAGTACCTTCCCATGTCAATAAGTGCAAAACAATTCCTTACTTTGTCTTCTATCACATCCAGGGTATCTGATCTTATATTGAGGTCCCTCATCCTTTTGTACTGAGATTTGTGTACAATGATAGATGTACATATATTTTAATTATTCAAAATGCACTCATCTTTTTTATAGTATGTATTTTTGGCTTCTTTGTCAAAAATTAATGGGTGTTCATAGGTGTGTGGATATATGTGTGGTTCTTCAGTTCTATTACTTTGATCAATATGTCTGCTCTTATGCCAAGTCTATGAGATTTGTATAACTACAGCTCTGTAGTATATCTCAAAGTATGGGGTGATGATACCTTCAAAATTTCTTTCATTGTTAGAACTGTTTTAGCTACCCTGTTATGTTTTAGTGTATATGTGTGTGTATGTGTGTGTGTTTTCCACATGTGTGTGTTTCCATATGAAGTTAAAAATTGTTTTATTCAATTTCTGCAAAGAATTGTATTGGGACTTTGATGTATACTTTATTGAATCTGTAGTTTTCTTCTGGTAGGATGACCATTTTCATAACATTAATCCTCCAAGAACATGGGAGATCCACCAACTGGTAAAGACAAATATTTTCTCTTGTATATTAGCTTTCAAATTCGGAGGAATTTGAAATATATTATGAGAAATCAAACTTTTAATTGAAAAATAAAAATAAACAAAGCTTAAAAATGTGAGAGAAAACTTGTTTTTCCAGTTTTCTCCCTCCTCTTTTACATGCTATGACTTGTACAAGAAAAGTTGTTTACGTCTGCACAACAGGTTACAACTGAGAGACTTAGAAAGCATACATCTATTATATTGCAAGTTGTATGTATCAGCATTTCTGTCATGATTTTACTAGGTCCTCACAAGGATATAATCAATGTATCAACTAGTGAAGTTCTCATCTGGAACTCTGACAGGTTGAAAATCCACTTGCGAGTTAACTCCATTTGGGCACACACTGTTATGTACACAATACAAAGCAATTTAATTCTTCCTCACAAGACTCATTCAGTCACTTTCTTCAATGTTCCTTGTCTTTTAAATTTCAACATGAGGGATGGGAAACTAGAGAAATGGCTTTTCTCAAAGCCATTTTTTAAGCTATGAACAAAGCATCCATACCACAAGATTTTTTTTGGTAGAAGATTAGCAAAGAGTAAAACTCTGGACTGTCTGTCTCTGGGCCACAGGCACTCTTCCTAAATTCACATGGACATCTTAGAGCAGTAGATCTATAGAGAATATTTATCAAATCAGATTACTGCATTGTAAGTGAAGAAAATGAGCTCACAGTAAAGACAGCTAATCATACAGGTATAGCATGAAGTATGAAAGACAACTCAGCAAACCCTGTGAACACTGGCATGGATATATCAATAATTTAAAACTAAAAGAAGGCATTAACAATACAATAAGAAGAAATTATAAAAATAAATCAACAGAAAAGACAGTAAGAACTATTTTGGGGGTGGTTTTTTTGTTGTTGTTGTTTAAGGCAGGGTTCTCTGTGTCCTGCTTGTCCTGGAACTTGCTTTGTAGAGCACGCTAGCCTCAAACTCACTGAGATCCACCTACCTCTGCCTCCCAAGTGCTGGGAATAAAGGCATGCACAACAACCGCCCAGCTAAGAACTGATTTTTTAAAAAGACACTAAAACTAAAGAATGAGTACATGAATTAGAAGAGTATAGTGATTGCTTGAATAAAGTTAAAGGATAGATAGAAAGATGGAAGGTACTCAATAGAAACTTAGATACAATGAAAAGTATAGGGTTGTTTTAGTTTGTATTCCACAGTTTAACTAAAGGTTTTATAGTCTAGCAAATACCTCTTCCAATTCTGCTGCTCTTTTATTTGCTCTCTGGCAGCCTGGTTCTCAGGTTTTGCCATTGGCTTGCCCAGCTGCATAGCTGCCCTGCTGTCAGAGTTAGAGCTGCCCATTCTCCTATCATCCTTCAAATCTTCCACCCTCTTGCACTGCCTGCTCCTGTAAAACTTGATCATGGGAGAGATTCAGCCTTCAGCTTCCATCCTGCTTTTCTGTGTTCATATGCTGTCACTGATCTTTAGAATAGCATTCATTAGCAGGGTAAATATGGGAAATAATGGAAGGAATGAGAGAATAGGGAACATGGCAAGCCACACTGGTGCATAAGACTCAGGGAGATGCACTGTTAGGGAACTTAAGAAGTCCCCCTCTATGGACTCATTCACAAAACAAAACAGGTACATACAGTTGGAAGACTTTCTAGAGAAAAGCCAAAAGATTGACCTAGTCTGGTTTTCAAATGCTCTGTGTTCTCTGTGTTGTAGATTAGGACATAGGTGTGGAATTATCTCTGCAGTTAACTTTGAGTCTGATGTTCCCACATCGCCACCATCTTTCTGAGCCAATTAACCAGGCCTTTATTGTGCCTCCTGGTGGGGTTATTCAGGATGTGCTAAATGGTTTAATTAAAATCTGTCCTCTCCCTAATGCCCATTTGGAGGAATACCTTTCTCAAAATAACAATTAAAGATATATCAATTCATTACTCAGAGAGGGAAGAAAGAATCACCAATTATCTCCTTAAGATAAACAATTTGACTTTCAATAATCTCATTTAAAATAGTGTGTTAAAAAAATAAATGAAAGTTTTTCTTCTTTTTTTTAAACTGTATTGATCTAATTAATCAAACAGAATGCAGAATTTAAATATCTCATGCTGGAAATTATCTTGAGTATTACAGGAACAGAAGGGAGATTATACAATGACAAACTTAGTGATGTTGCCTATAGGAACAAATGGGTAACCTAGTGGAGAGAGAAGGCATTATAGATGGCATTCAGACCATCAGGAGCAGGCACTACTAACCTCTCTGCAAGTGCCATTGCACACCTGTGGAGTCTACTACTATTCCCTTTTATGAAGATGACAGAGGACTGGAGAGACAGCTCAATGGTTAAGAGCATTTGTTGTTCTCATAAAGGGCTCAGACTTGATTCCCAACATCCACATAGAAACTCACACTTCTCCACCACACCTGTCCTAAAGAATTTGATGCCCTATTCTGGTATCTATGGGCACCAGACACGAGCATGGTGCACAGACATACAAGCAAAGAAAATATTCATACAAGTAACATAAATATTTTCTTAAAAGGAGAATAATAAGTTTTGAGAAGTTTCAAAGTTTCTTCCTATCACTTAGCTATTGAGAAGTAGCATGGCATTAAGCCTAAGCTTACGGAACTCAGGATCTACGACATTAGAAGTTCCATCCATATTTCTCACTGGGGTTTGTGGATAGTGTGACTACTAATGTTTATGCTATGCCACACATTGCAATTTTTTACTCAACTTTATCTAACTTTCTCTTCCTAAAGTCTGAATGGTTTCTGTTCTACTCAAAGCAATGATCAGCTCTTGGGACCCTGAGTAAGGTGGGACTTTCACATTTTTCCACTGTAATCTAGCTTCCCCCAGGAATTAACCTGGAGGCTAAAATATAGCTGATATCACCTCCAGATGTTAACAGTGTAGAAGCCATCAGCAGAGTAAAGTAGAGCCACCAAGCTCATAAAAGAGCCCTAACCAAGTGGACAGAAAAGATAGAATATGAATTATATAAGCTGCTACTATTATAGGAAACTGAGTGAGCAGCATATAGATTTTTTCTTAGTTTTTCATGCATTCTATCAAATTGATTAACTGGTTAATTCAAGAGTAACATGCCAAAAACGCAGGGGATAGGATATTATGTTTGAGGTAAATGCTAAAATAGTGAATTCATAAATATTGTGCATTTAGTTGAATTTTTAGTTCTCCTTCATTAAATAAGGGCCTAACACAAGCTGCTGTGGTGGATTTGAATGTTCGATACACGCAGCTTTCATTTGACCTAATGTAGACTCTCAGAGAGCACCTAAACAGCTAATTGTTTCTGTTAGGTACACGGTGGAGAGAGAGAGAGATAAAGACGTGATCTGGCATTTCTGCCAATACTAATAATATATTTTTCACTATAAATGAGAAAAACAACATTAACTTTTACTTATGAATATCCTTAAATGGTGAAGATATTCACAAGAATTAAGTTATTTCTATATTTCCTAGGCCTATTTAATGACAGAAAATTACTTGAAAATGATATTCTAAATTTAATTACTTATTTATCTTTGTTCTGGGAATCTCCACGTTAGCCATTTTTCCCCTGTGCTATTAAAGCAATCCTTGCATCGAGAAAAGTAAATTCTCTTCACACAGGAAGGAAGGCTCAGATTTGTCTGTTCAAGTTTTTCTGACTATCTGAAAATGCATTTTATAGGCAAGGCTTATCAAGGGCCTTGCTGTTAATCCAACAACTTATTAGTTTGCATAAATAGCAGTGTTTAAATCAAGACTGCAGAACATGTTAAAACATAGAATGCACATAGATGCTGCCATGAAGGTTTCTTCTATAGGTATCTTCTTAGAAACTTAGATTTAATTCTACAACATGTAGCTGATGAGTACGGACTTAGAATTATTGGGGAGAGACTGTATTTACAAATTCTGGGACAACAGGGAGGAAAACCAGACAGATATGTCTTTGAAAATGTTCTCTGAACAAGTTCCCTCTCTGCAATAGAAAAAAAAATGAAGTGGTAAGTATTATTTGAGCAAAAACCTAGAGAATCCTCTCAGGCCAAAAAAATTAAAGAAATATTTATAATCATTAAAATTTAAACAAACAAGCAAAAAGTAGTTGCTCTCAGTTCTTTGTCTCCACAGCACATGAAAGCAACAAAATCACTCCTACCAAGCTCTTATTATTTTTACATCTTTCATTTATACCTTTTCTTTTTTCAGTAGGAGATGATGGATCCAGCTTTGCATCATGAGCTGCTTTCAATCACACAACTGTGATGGGTTATGAAAATGAATAGAAATAATATCTCTTTGTAAAGCCCTTCCCAGTTTCTACCAAATTACTTCAAGATCTTTCCTTTACACTCAACCACTAGGACTTTTTTTTTATATTTTCAATCTTTCTGCACAGCTGTATTGTAAGGAACAATTAGAAATCAGATAATCATCCCCAGGAAGGATTTCATTCATTTCATATTTTAACACTACCCCCATTCTAGATAGTTAATTATGAATTTCAAACATTAAAAGAAAAAACTCAGCAGCCTGTACTGAGAACACTGAAGAGATTGTTTCCAGGAAAGTGCCTCATCTGGTACCATAAAAGCCAGCCATGATGATGACAGTCCAGCTGCTCAGCAAGGATCACTCACCCTTTATGGACTCCCAGAAGCTTCCCTGCAGCATAAAGGAATTCATATTTTCATTGCTTTGTATTCTCTCAGCATGAAGAAGAATTTACATTTCTTAATTGGATTTCTTTCTCTCAGCTCCAGAAATTACAACTATCTCACTAGACTCCATTGCTTGGCAGCCCCCAAGAAGCAGTTGTACAAGTTATTTATAAAGCAAAGTAGAGGGCAAAATTTTCAGAAAATTTCAAGGACTACTTACATGAGCCTTGCCTGAGGTACGCTGCTAACACAGAGCACATGACTACCTCACCTACAGAATAATAATTTGCAAGGCAAGATTAAGGAATATGCATTTCAAAGAGCTTTATTAATAATATAATAGGACTAAGAATACCAGAATCCAATTTCTGGGCTTTTAGTGTTCACTTTAGTTTATCAGTTTATAATGGTAACATATTTCTGAGCTCTTTAGACTCTAAGAGTACACTTACAAGAAACAAATAAAACTAAAATTTATGTGGTTAGAATTTCAAACTTTTTAATAAAGGCCTGAAGATTGATGTTAGTCATTATTCTCCAAGAGTAACATGAACAATATACATAATTACTAGGATTGTGCTGTCTGTGGTTGATGACAGTAGGTGACAGGAGTACACCTTCCCTAGAAGAGACAAATATGCACACTTGGCAAGCTCTCCTGTATGAGGAGAGTCTACTGTTCATACTGGCAAACTCTTCTGCTTTTCATTCCATCTGTGTCCCAGACTGTGAGATGATGACGCCCATATTCAGAGTAAGTATTTTCTCACTTGTTTTACTGACCCAAGTGCCAATAAATCTGAAAACACTCTAAGAGACCTCCCATAAAAACTTTACCGATTTTATAGACACCATTGAGTTCAGTAAGCAACCCAATCTAATGAGTGTCGTCATATATATTACAGTTCCATCTCAAACCTTCTCCATCACTCTGCTATCTGGAAAGACACTTACCCATAAGACTATATTTTAAAAGTAAACCCTACCCACTTCAAAGTGCCAATGAAAGTGGACATTTTGTTCATTCAAAATTTTCTTGGTTCTGAAATGCAGTGATGAAAGTCAAGTTTGCATGTCAGTCTGTTAAGGGTTACAGAAATGTGGCTGAACAACTTAAATATAACTCTGGTTCTGTATACTGATTTATACCTAGACTAACATTAAATACTTGAATTGTTCTTGGAGCATTCACTAGCTAAGTTGCAAAGTCCCAGCTGTTTCCTCGTGATGTCATCTTCATCTATCACAGGAAACAAAGACGATTAAGAAAAAAGGAAAGGGGGGAAACTTATGTCAAGTGTCTTTTATCTGTCAATCTTTCTGTTAGATAGTCTACACATACTTTCAGTTAATTCTAACTTTGAGAATATATATTGACTCTTCTCTCATGTAAGCAAGCAGAGATAGTTTATAAATTTCTCTCTGTTAAACTTGACTAAAATAAACCTGGAGTTCAGGCAGAGCTGACTACTTGGAAAGTATATGATATCTCTAGACATTGTAGAAAATATTCAAGTATCAGAGAAGATGACAAAGAAGCAGAGAAGTCGATGAAAGAGAAGATGAAAATTTAAAAAAATAAACATTTTTATGATGGGCTTCATTAAAAATGGGAGGTTTTGAGGTATAATTGCAGTGATACCAAAACAGAGAAGAGGATTTACAGAGTCCATTTTAGAAGAGATCTCTTTTCCTAGTAGAAGATACTGCAGTGTTGCCCTCTGTAATTGTCTTTTTCCTAAGAAAGTATCCTACTCAGTATTCTATTCTGCCATTAACCCTACAAAGCAACAGTGGCTTACAAACATTCCTTTCCATTAGTAGAATAGAAACAATAAAATGTATCTGCTACTCATCCATTTTTTTTGTAAACAAAGTTGTAATTATTTTGAAACAAAATTCTTTTCCTATGCATATGTCAACTGGAGACAATTTAGTCCCTATCACAACACTGTCAATAAATGTTTCTAGTTAAACATGTCTCCTATTTCCCAGCTAAAAATAAGTAACAGTACCTAAAACCTAGGATTTCCTTCAAAATGTTTAGTCCATTTATGCATGGAAATTTTCATCATAAAATGTCAAAGATTCTAAAGATGACTATCTGAGGTCCTGGGGTTTCCCGATATACTATATAGAATGGCCAGGAATCTATGCGCATGCTTCTTACTTCATTGAAATTGTATAGCTCTGTAAAACTGTTTTCATCACACTTGTAGAATGGGTAGGAAGAGACAGAAGATTAGGTTATATAATAGCTCTATCCAAATATGGAAAAATAATGTGTGAACTTGACCCAGTGGCAGCTGCATAGGTTTTGTGGTCATGAATTTACCCTGGTGAGCTTTTACTGTTGTTTACTATGCAAATTGCCTTTTATAAAGACTAGATCTTTCTTCCTCATTGCCACATGGTGTCGTGAATAAGTTTTTATACTATTTGTTCTCAAAATATAAATGAAATGAGGTTTGTCAGTAATATTTGTGGTGGTCTCAATGAGAATGGTTCATGGGCTCATATATTTGACTGTTTGGCCCCCATCTGGTAGAACTGTTTGAGAAGGATTGAAGGGATGGCTTTTTCTTTTCTTTTCTTTTTTTTTTCTTTTCCAAGACAGAGTTTCTCTGTAGCTTTGGGGTCTATTATAGAACGATACGGGACAAACTAATAATGGTGTGAACTAGTCTTAAGATTATTTAACAGCAAACATGTTCTTCACTACAAGTGGGAGATTCTGAGTTCTCTGCGCTCATAAATTTCTCCTTGCTTAACTCACTAATTATGTGAAGGAGAAGGAAAGTGGGAAATTGATAATATGTGGGATGAAAGGCATAAGTCCCCAACCTCATAGTCCAAGTGTATTATTGTCCAGTTATACCAGTTAAATATCTCTCATGAATAGAGCATCAACATCATTTTGCTGTTAATATTATTTCTTTGCTTTGTTGTTGTTTCTTTACATTTTTTTTAGAAAGAGTCTCACTATGTAGTCCTGGATTGCCTGAAACTCAACATATCCACCAGACTTATCCCAAAATCATTCACATCCTCTATCTTTGACTGCTAAGATTAAAGGCATGTGCTATGCCCCTTATACAAATCTTTTACAAAGTGATTTCAGTAAGTAGATATTAATATATATGGTAAAATGTTACAATTTTTCTGTTTGTTTTTAATGATTTATTAAAACTGTCCCAGAATTCTAGAAACCAAATAGAAAATTGTGCTTTCTATCTTTTTAGAATATATATATGTATATATATATATGTCATAACCACTTTCTTAAATTATAATATCAATTATTCTTTCTTAGAAATTAAAAATAATATTTACATGTCTCTCTTAAGACCTCTGTTAAGATTGGGGTTACTTTTTCTTTACTACATGTACACACACACATATTTATTATGAGAGCATATTCCTAAAAATATATGCTAGGATGTACCAGAACTACCCCATGTTTCTTTTCCAATTAGAATACTTCCTATCATCAAAAAAATTTCTTTTCAAATATTTTAAGATAACCCCAAAGGGAAGTAGCCTGCAATACATGGGCACAGGAGATTACTTCCTATGTAAAACCCCAGTGGCACAGACAGTAAGAACAACAATAAATAAATGGGACCTCATGAAACTGAGAAGCTTCTGTAAAGC
>JAQHUG010000095.1:1221336-1234783 GCA_028555095.1 Dicrostonyx torquatus | reverse complement strand
TACACCATCCAACAATGTGACCAATTTATAGGTCTTTTAAGTCTGAATCTGTCTATTATGAATCTGTAATTCTTCACTATCAAGGAGTACTTTTGCTTTTAAAATGCTAAGCTCTTAAGACTCTAAGCTGCAACAGTCACAGATCAAATACAAGTACTTCCTGCTTGCTCCGCCCAGTCCAACATGGTGGAGCCACTTGTGCCTCCAAGCTGTGCACATTGCACCACCAGCATGGCAGGGCTGTTTGTGCCTCTGAGTCACAGTGTGCAATGCCCTCCTTCCAGGTAGGAGCCAAGCTCAGCACTCCAACCCGAAGAATGAGCTTTTTATCTAAGTTACAGCTGAATCTGCTATGCAGAGCAATGGGCAGCCTGGAAACACATCCTTGTATGGCTACAGAATCCACCATGCTCTCCTGCCTGATTAAGCCTGATCCCACTGTCTGCCCAGGTGGGAAGAGCTGAGCTGCGGTCTCAGCTACTTTAGTCCTGACCCTGAGCGGGCAGACAAGCATCCAGTCCCACAAAAGCCATTGAAATGCTCTATAGCAGGAGTTTGAGCTGGCGACAAAGCCATAAAGCCCTGTTCCAAAACCGCCACAGTGTTGTTTTGCTGAGTCAGTAAGTCTCTCTTAAAGGAGCTATGGCAGCCTCCAGCTGTGCTAAACTTTATCTAGAATTCCTCTTAAAACTTCCTCAGGTTTTTTTAAGTGGATTTAACCGGTCACGTGGGCGCCAAACTGTTGTAAGTGGGGGAGAGGTATGGGTTGTTTGTTCCCAGCACCAAGCTCCCAGCCCCTAGCCACTGGCCCTCTTAGCTGCTAGTTGCTTGCTTATGCCCAAAATAACCACATGAGAATTATATTCACTTAAACTCTGCCCGGCCCATTATCTCCAGCCTTTTCTTGGCTAGCTCTCACATCTAAACTAACCCATTATAAAAGTCTGTATGTCACCACGAGGTGGGTGACTTACTGGAAAGGTCTAACCTGCATCCATCTGTAACGGGAGCCTCATGGCGACTGTCTCTCAGCACCTTTTAAAATGACTGCAAGACCCCTACCTTTCAACATATGATCTCTTAACAGAGAAGTTACAACTAACAATAGCAATTGCCATGGCAGGTAGGGAATCAGTAGCTCTAAATGTGTTTGATCTATGCAGCACCCAAGAGATCATCAGAGATCCATGAAAGGATCTCAAGGTTCATTCCATTGGTGACCCACTCTGACTACCATCTGCATTCTTCTAGAAAATGCTCATTAATCTTTTACTTAAATAGACTCTGATAAGCTATGAACTCTAATATGTCCCAGAATTCAACCAACAGAACATCCACATTAATTTTTCTCTTATCAAGAAGGGTGATTATAATTGATAATAGTTTGCATGTTCCAACACTACTTCTCCAAAACTTAGGCTACTCTTCTCTTATATAACCCTTCCTTAGAAAGGGCAGAGAAATCATGGATGTCCACTAGACTCTCACATCTGTGCGTGTTCTCTACTGTGTTTCCTAGCCTTCTTTCTCCAAATTCCCAAACACCTAAATATTACCATTTTCTGTGGCACATTCTTCCACTAAATGATATTTGAAAATGACTTTTAAAAACTGGCTTTGTCTTCTCCTGAATAACACACTGACCATATCACAGAAGCTATGATTTATTAAATTGAAAACAAAGTCTTACACATATCCCAGCAATATAAATGTTTTTACATTGCTTACCAACCTCAGTTAGTGTAATATAAGTAAATAAAGATTACTTCTAATATTGAAATGCATGCAATGGTTACTCAATATCTATGAAACTGGTAAAATATTAAAGCTGATAGGAATTAGTGTTTCATTCTCTTCTGAGAAAGTGTGTTTGGAATTGAAGAAATGCTTCATCAGTAATGACATATCCAGCTTACAGTGCTCTGGCAATCTTGGATTTTAGGCTTCTAAGAGAATCAACCTTAAAAATATATTATTTTTGTTGATTTCAACTCCCTATATTGTTTCTGTTAATAGGTATTTATTACACCCACAGCCAAATGAAGCCAAAAAATTATAAACCATTCATTTATTAAATATTTTTGTAAGAATAATTTTAGGATATTTTCATTAAAGATGAAATAGAAAAAGACTTGAAGAATATTTTTAAAAGACAGATTTCATTATTAAAACATTTATCTTTCTAGGAACAAATAAAACAGGCTTGGCTGTAAAGGGGAAGGGAAATCATTTAAATGTATTTAAGAGAGGGAGCTTTAAAAAAATAAAAGCTAAGATGAGAGACTGTCCCAACACTACCTGCACAGAAAGGTCTAATAACTGAACATTTTGACTCCAAATTTTATAAGTTATTTGTGAAAATGAATGAAAAATAAAGCAAAATTATATGTGATGTTGTACACACATATATAATGCATACACATTTGTGTATATAAATATACAAAAATATAAACATGTTCTTGATATGGGTGCATATGACAATGATTGTTATATTTTTCAAGAATGGTGTGGGCTAAAGATTTAAAAAGAGATCCTCATATTTTGTATTATGAGTTAGATTGTACTATGGGTTATATTACACTTGTAATAGACATGAAATTTCTTGACATGCCTTTCAACCAATCTGGAGTGACTGTCTTCATATGTCACCTTGACTTGATAACATATAATTTAATTCTGGATGTTTTATGAGTTGCTTTGGATGAGATTGATATTTCAGTCTATGAACTCAATGGGAATTAGTCACACTGGCCAAGTTACCTCGAGTACAGCTTTTTCGAGTCAGCGACTTGCTGACTTAAAATTCTCTCAGACCTCGGTTTTTGACTACCAATTAACTATTCTTGAGGCCATTTACTTTTAACCACTAGCTTTGTCATCAAGTGAGCTTCCCAATCAGCAAAGTCATCTATGATTTTTTCTCTAATTTTTTTCAAAATTGCATTGCTTTGAAAGTGATAAGTAGTAGAAATGATTTATTAGACTTTTTCTTGAAAATCAGACACATCTGGGGCCAAAAGAGCAGCAGGAGTTGATCAAGGTGAGCCTTTAGACACACTAAGATCATACATCTTGGGACCGTACTACAAGGGAGGAACAGTGTAGAATTGTCCTGCTGATGATCTCTGAAGCCTGGCCAGTAGTCATACCTAATTGCTAATCTTTGCTTCTGTTTCAGATTAAATCTTAGTTCCTTTCTGTCATCTGTTCCTGTTGCTGTTTCCAAACATGGCAGCTAAGAATTTGTTCTATTGGTTAGTAGCGTAGAGATTATTATGACACAAGTTAATTGTCGGATGAAGAAATGGATATTATATTCAGGCAATACATGAAATCTGCCTGAGGATAAGACTGACGATAGACACAGCAGGTGGAAGGAAGAGCCAGTCTCAGTATAGAGTGCAGTATGGAAATCAACCAGTTCTTACAAATAAATTCCTCCCCTGGGAAAATATCTACCTATGTCAGTTTCTAATATATTTGCATGGCAATTATCTGACAGCAACTGTCCATTCAGAATGAATTTCTTCATTTTCAATGCTATTAAAAGGTTGTGCTATTATAGCAGAACTAATTAAGAAGATAACTCTGGACCAGAGTGTAGACCACTTCTCAGAGATCAGCCTCCTAGTTTAGATGCATAGAAACAATGTAGAATGGGAAATTGCAAGTCAATGTAAGAGAAATACAGTTTTCTAGATTGAAACAAAACTGTCAAAGTGGCTGTTTCGTTGTTTTAGGAACTTTTTTGAATTTTTTTAAAACTCATGACCCTCATGAGGAAGAGAATTGGGAACCAATATTCTAAAAAGGATGGAAAGACAAACTGTGGTGATGATGAAAGGTTAATGTGAATGAACCCTTGGGTACAGAATAGAGTCCTCATCTCTGGAGTTTCAGATCCCACACAGCAGGGGAGCTGGGGACTTACTTATGCAACACTCTCTTTACCCTGGACTGATTTCAACACTGTGAGCTCTCTTAATTATGAACCTCCCAATCTACATGGAGATGTTGCGTTTCTCAAATTTATAGAATCAGGGAAATTTAAGTATGTCTTTAATGATTTAGATATATCTTTAAACTATTTTTATTGAAAAAAATTTCCATGAACTATAATTTGATCAAGATTTTCCCTCCCCCAATTCTGATACTCCCTACTTCCCTACCCACCCAACCCACACACACACACATATACACATATCTGTCTCTCTTTACATCAAATAAAAACAATTTAAGAAGAACATAGAAATCAAACTAAACAAGTAAAATACCAATAAAATAAGAGCTGAAATTTTATAAGAAAATTAATTAGGAAGGAGAATTATTTATGGTCACCTGATAGTTTTTCCTGGGATCAGTAGTTTAGGGTCACAACAATACTGAAGTGGCCTTACATACTGCAAGATTTTGCTTCCACTTTTTTAATAAGATGAAGGAGGCTGGCAACCTACAGCAGAGCTTCTTCCCAGATCTTTTTCTTGTCGTTGATCAGGTTCCATTTCACTCTGCTCTTATCATTAGACTTCAGAGGCCTTAAAAATCACTGAAGAATGCATTTGCCTCTCTACCCATAAATCTCTTCTTTTTTGATTTTCTTTCTCTCTTTCATTTCCCTAAATTTCCCAACATTGAAGATCTTTTCATAAATATTAGTCCTGACAACAGAGGAAAAGACAAATGTTAATCTCAGAGAGGTCAATGTGCCCATCGTCTTAGATTTAGAATAAATGCCTGGATAGAGAAATCTAGTTTAATTCCACACTATCAGTTTGTTCCATAAAGGGAAAAAAAACCTAGGTTTTAAAGCAAATCTGACTGATAGACTTGCAGTTATCACCGCCCCCCCACGATGTAGTTAATGTCTTCCTTTTGTATAGCTGTAGTTTTCTGTCCTTTAGTTTAAACTAAAGCAAAATGTCTTCAAGAAGAACAACCAGAAGTTGCCATTTGGCACCATGAACATCACCTCCCTTCACCTTGATTCTTCAGATGAATTGATCGCAATACAGAATACAGAACAAACTCTGTATGCTGAATGGAGGGACTTTGGGCTTCTGTCTTAAAGTCCCTATTTGGTAGCCTTCCAGTGTTTCTTCATTCTAACTCACACATAAATGGCTTTTGAACTGAAGTGTAGCAGTTGCTTTTCACATTTGCTAATCTTCAGTCTGACTCATTTTCTAAAAGGGTAATTTATACAAAGACATTTTTCCCAATTAAGTATCTATTATCTGAACACCAGTTGTACTTGTCATCTCTATTGCTTTGGTCTAAGTTAAACGTAATGGGTTAGTGATTTGGATGATGGTTACTGCTCTGAAGACCACATGTAATGGAACCCAAGTGATACTTCACTGTTGGCAATCATCCAAGAATTAAATAACAGCAGCTACTAAGCATGACATCACAGAGGAATTAACAGCAAGGGTATCAGTATCACCATTAAAAGGAAAGTGCAATGATAATATGCACTCTTAACTCATACAGTGGGCAGTAAAGGGCCATAGGAAAAGTGCTGAGGTAGCAGACTGAACTAGATTCGCAAGGTTGAATTTTTTTCCTCTGAGTTTACGACTTGGAATGTATTGGAAGTGGCAGTTTACTGAACATCCAAGATATAAGTTTTCTTTTCTTTTGTCTGACTTGTTTCTTTCTTGTAGGTAATCCCTGCCTGGTGGCACTGAGGAAAATAAGACCTGCCCCACCAAATGGTAGTTATTTTCCTGAAATCCTGTTTATGTTCAAATTGATACTAGTCAAGAGTATCTGAAAAAAAAAAAAAAGAGTATCTGAATAGAGGAATACAAATGCTATTCCCAGAGAGAAGAATCAAGATGGAAAATGGCCAAAAGACAAGTATGTGCTGTGCCAGATGCAGAGTGAAGAAAGTGACAGAGAAATATAACTCAAATCATTGAAGTCTTGCTGACTCTGTAGTATGCTGCATGTGGGCATTAACACAAAGAACACACAGGATCTGCCCCTTCCCTTTCAGTGTGTGTCTTTGTCAGAGATGATAAGCACATATGATAAGTAGAATGCATGTACTTTCATACACAAAGAGAGAGAGAGCCCACATATGCAAAATAGTAATAATAAATAATAAATTAAATGGTACTTACTGAATATGACATTTGAGATACACTAACAATGAAGATAATGACAGCAAAACCATTTTCTTTTAGAGTCAAAAATAATAATGAGAAAATGAAGCAATCTGAAAATTTTTTCATTTTCAGCTAATTAAAGTTATTTGCGTTAATTCACAACTTACAATAAAGTAATCAACGGATGGAGTTTGTTTAGATGTTGGGAACTCGGAAAAAATGCCCTTAGGTCCATGCCTTAAAGAGTATCTCTTGGGTCTAGTTCTTCCCTTTTTCTGTTTCCTGGCTGCTAGTATGTGAGCAACTTTGAGTCACCCTCTTCTGTCATCATGTTCTGCCTCACCACAGGCCCACAAAAAGTGGCACCAGACAGCATTGCTGAAACTTCACAACCACAAGTTTAGAAACACCCTTACTTTTAAATTGTTTTCTCACATTGTTAAAAAGTACCAGACTATTGCATAGTCTTAATTCTTCAATAGTATAATCCTAGATGTAAGATTGTAGACAGGCTCTAATCAGAAGTGATGTTGTTCCTGCTATGTTAGCTTGCACTAACACTGAGGTTCTCATAACCAGCTCTATTTACCCCAAAGGGGAAAAAGTCAAATACTTTGAGACATACATAGAAAAGTATGAACTAATCAATGTTCCAAGTACACTTTCTGCTTTCTCCTTGCATTATCTATTAATATATAAACAACAGATTAAAGACAGTGGAGAAGTTATACATAGACAATAATGTTAAAAAAATTATAATTTACTTAATGCCCATTTATCATGCTTAGTGATACATATTTTGCATAAACTATATTATTCCTCAAAGGCTAATTTGCGGTTAATATTTGTTGGGATTCAGCAGGCGTCAGTCTCTTAGGTTTTGTATCTTTGAGTTGCAAACATCTAATCTGAAGGAAAATATCATGTTCAAAAAGCAGTCAATAAGAAGACAGCATAGTCCAGTTCGAGCACAACAATATATTATTTTACCTCCCCACTGTGCCTATTTTATTTTCTAGGTCAGTAACTGAACAACTGCAGTTCTACTTTTGTTCATCCCTCCATCTCTTTGCTGCAGGGATAAGCAGGAGAAAGTCTACACTCAAAAGTAGATCATGCCAAACTAAAAAAGGTAAAGGAGCTTACTTTGCTCATGAAGTATTCTTTCAACCCTAGGAGTGAGAAAACCTACTCGCTTCTCTCTCTCTCTCTGTTAAAACTGAGTCAGACGTGGAGGAAGGAAGCAGAACGCTGCTCCAGTACTACTGACCATCAGGCAGTAGAACCCTTTCATTCTGTGAACTCTTCAGTACGTGCCAGCAGTGTCATCTCTCTTTGAGAAAAATACATCAGAAATTCCTTAGGACTGACTCACTCAATATTATCTTTTGGTACAAACTCCATAAGAGAATATTTTAAAACTACACTACTGTAAGGACATTTTAAAGCAATAATGAGTTCAAACATGACAATGTTGACTTCAGACAGAAAGATCAAAAACAACAAAGAACCTATGTGCATTTTATTAAAATTGGGAGAGGCAGCACAGTGGGTGGATATGCCATCTTGTCAAGAAGGAGAGTCAGAAATATCATGTTCTGTGTGATATGATATTCCTAGAGCCAAATGCTAAGATCCATGGGTACTTTACTCTCTCATGTTAAAGATTACTTAAAATTCTTGAAAGAACTGAACAAATTTATATATTATATTTTGCCTGTCCCTCTTTCTCTTTTAAATGTCATTTAAAAGCTTGACATAGCAGAAAGTGGTCAACTTAATTCACTATCTAAAAATCTGACTAAATTCTCCTTTGCTTTCCACAACTTTTTATGTAATTCATGACTGTCCTAGTTGGTGTTTTATTGATGTGAAAATACACCATGACTATGATGGCTTTTATAAAGGAAAACATTTAATTGGGAGTTGCTTACAGTCTCAGAAGTTTAGCCCATTGTCATGGTGGAAGTTTGGTGGCACACAGGCAGACATGGTGCCAGTGAAGTAACTCAGGGCTCTACACCCAGATTCACAAGCAGGAGGAAGAGAGAGACACTGGGTGTGACTTGTACTTCTGAAACATCAAAGACATACTCCCTCTAGGACCACTCCTACTCCAAAGTGGCCGCACCTCCTAATACTTATAAATAGTGCCACTCTCTATGAGCCTAGGGAGTTCATTTTAATTCAGATCACCACAGGGACAAACTACAGTGTAAGCTTCTGCCTTTCCAAATTCCTCAGTACTTTGTTTCAGCATGCAGAATCAGCTCTATATGTTCTTTAAGCCAAGGAAGACCAAGGTAGCCAGTGTTTAAGAATCTTCAGAAACACCAAACAAAGGAAGCCTCTATGTCTTACTCTGGGTTCTACTGTGAGTGTCATAATTATATTCAAAGACTGTAATAACCCTGAATTCAACTCAACTTAGCTCAAAGTCTAAATTCTAGTTTAGTACCTGTTCTTCCCTTTCTACACCATGGACAGTTCATAAATTATGACTGCCTTTAAGTCTCTTAAGATCTTGCTGCTGTAGACTGACCAGCTATGATGTAGCTGCCACCTTCCAATCAGGATATAACAGATAAAACACATTTTGATAACATACCCTCTCTCTCATATTTGAATTCCTTATGTATCTCACACCTGAGTCAAGTCATTCCTCAGTGACCATTGCTCTGCCAGTATACTTTTGTTTGTTGTCTCATCAAGAGCTGAATCACTCTTTTACCTTCTTTTTTTAATTTTCTTTTTTTTTAATTGTTAGAAAAATTTACATTTACTCCCCTTGTTCCAGGCTCTCCCGCTCCCCCACTACCCCGCCGCCATCCCCCTGCTTCCTTAAGATACTTCCTTCCCCTGCCCTGTGGAAAGCCCAAAGCCCTCCACCCTCCATCACAGTCTAAGAAGGTGTGCATCCATATAGAATAGGTTCCCCAAAAGCCAATACATGCAGAAGAGATAGATAGGTCCCTGTGCCATTATTATTGGCTTCTCGCTAGCAAGGTCCAGTGGAAGAGCAGAAGGAGGGAGAAGATGAGCAAGGAAGTCAGGACCGTGAGGGACTGGCCCACCAACTGAAAGAATGTGCTTGATCTATTGGGAGCTCATCAAATCCAGCTGGACCAAGACTGAATGAGCATAAGACCAAACCAGACTCTCTTTTACCTTCTTTTATCCCCTTCCCCTACAATGCCAGCATAGCCTATGTTGCAACCCATGTAGTCTATGACAACTATATGCTGTGAGCCTGCCCTCTCCATGTATTTAACAAAAAAGTTAGAAAGCAAAGAAAACTCTGTTTTTAAATTTCAAAATCCATGTACAACCAAGAGATAAAATTTCTAAAGAAGTTTTAGAATTACAGAATAAATACCATCAAAAGTTTTCTTTTTTATTGTTTCACATTTCTTCATCCAAGCTCCACATTTTCTAGTTATCACTCTAAAATATTTGAGGTTAGAGCCATTGTTCATCTTTGCACCTTGGCAGCTCTTTTTTTTCTAAAATCAATCTTTTCTCAGTGGCTACAGTAACGTCTTGCATCTAAGAAGCACTTAAAGTTTATCCAATTAAATTGACAGGATTTCTTTAGCCTGAGAATTTCATAACAATGCTTTGAAGGGAAGAACTTGAAGCTATTGAAACACAATAGGACTGAGAGGATGGTGAAAGATCATAAAGAGCAGTCAAGACTCAAAATGCAGAAAGATTTGCTGAGAGATTAAATGTAAGATAAAGCAGAAGAAAGTGTAAATGTCATTAGATTTCTTCGAGTCCTTCTGTTGTCAAGATTACATGGTGACATGTCCCTTGCGATAAGATGCTCTTCCTTTCTGGTCCAATGAGTGAAAACTCATCCTGGACTGAGCAGCTAATTACTGATTTCCCTCAAGAGTGCCCTTTTGTCTCCATCAGCACAGAGACCAACCATATTTGAGACAGTGACTACCTCACCAAAGGATAAATGGACCTATGGGACTCATGGTAAATAGGTAATGTGGAAGGGAAAGGTAGGGAAAACAGAGAGGACTCTGATTTTAGAGAACTGAGATTTGAGATTGATTCTTATACCAAATTAACATGGGCTCGCATACTACCTTTTTTAAAGGTTTACTATAGAGTTCTGCTATAATCAAATCCATAATGAATCATTAAACCTGTTCTATGTGAATGGAAGGGGGTAATACAGTAAGGTAGAAAGATGAAAGCCTATATCAAGCTTGGCACATGCATACACGCCTTGGAAGAAAAGGTGTGACATGCACAACCTATTTAGAGCTGAACACTACATAGCCTCCTGTTCTCCGCATGTTAACCAGTTGAACTTATCTGTGATTATTGCCATTTACTACTAGGAGAAGTGTCTCTGATGAGAACTGAGAAATATGCTGTATAGCAACAAATAGTTAGGAGTCATTTTACTACTATGTTCATTTAGTAAAATAATATTATTGAGTTTCCCTCTAGGACCCACGGCTAAAGCTATCTGCATATTCTTTGCCCTATTCACAGTGACAAGTTCAGGTTCCACTAAATGGATTTAGACTTAGATTCAATCAGAAAATGGTTGATTTCTCCTATTACATGCACACCACCATTTCACCAGTGAGCCTAATTTGTCCAGGAAGTTATTGATACGGGGACCACTGCCATGCAAGACTGATGATTCCTTTTCTCCTACCATAGCATATAGTGCACCTTTCAGCATTACAAAAGCTATTTAGGAAGGATAAAGCTTCCAGCAGAGTACCAGCTTGATTTCTCCATGTTGTTTAGCATGAAGCATAGAACATTATGACAACAGAGACTACCAAGAGTATTAGCAATAGCCTAAAATTCTTGGAGCTTTATGGGACTCCTTGTACAACAATTCAAAAGGAGGTAATCTATTCCTGATACTGGGGGTTTTATTTGCTATTGTGATGTGTATTGTTCTGGTATTGTACTCTCATTGTAGGGTAACTCCATTAAAATTCTCTTGATATATTTATTTATTTTAGGAAAATTCTCTGGTGCAAGGTTCTCAAATATATTTTTCAGAAGTTCTAAATGCTAACTATCCCTTCCCATAGTCTCATCTCTACCCTCTCCTACTTTTCCCCACCCCAATTAAACCAAACCTGCTCTATTATTTTTCTTTAGCCCTTTAGAGCACTGTGTTCTATCTTGTCTCCCCTGAAAGTTACTTCATTCATGGGCCCTCTCTAAATCCCTAACCTCTCTAGAGTATTCCATATGAAACACATATCTGCAGAATCAGAGCTATCATTCACATAAGAGGGAACATATGCAATGTCTGTCTTTTGTGTCTGGGTTATCCGCTCAGAATGATAGTTTCTAGGTCCATACATCTATCTGAAAATTTCATAAGTTAATTTTTAATAGCTAAAATAATACTCTATTGTGAAAACACTAGATTTTCATTATCCATTCATCAGTTGAGGGCTATTTAGGCTATTCTCATTTCCTGAGAATTATTAAGTAAGTACTGATGAAGATGGAAGAGGAGGTATCTCTGTAGTGAGGTTTATAGTCATTTGGCTAGATGTCTAATGGTAGTATAGTAGATCGTGTAGGCAATTTATTCCCAGCTTTTTGTAAAGCATCCCTACTGACTTCTGGAGTGGTTTAGACACCCACAAGCAGTGAATATGTTTTTGTCTTTACACTATTCCAGCATCTTCTGTCATTTGTTGTTGTTTGGTTTTATTTGATTGTTTTTAAATTTTGGTCGTTCTGACTCAGGTAAAATGAAATCTCAATGTTGTTTTCATTTCTACTTTCATTATAGCTAAAGATCTTGAATATTAAAAAAATCTCAAAAAAATAAATAAAATAAAAAAATCTCAGATATCTGCATTTCATCTTTTGAGAACTCTGTTTTCAAATGGGGCTTCTTTTATTTTGGTTGTGCTTATGTGCTACATACTAACCCTCTATCTGATGTGTGGATAGTAAAGGTTATGTCCTGTCCTGTAGGCTGCCTTTTTCATTTGACTCACGCAGTCCTTTGTTTTACAGAAGCATTTTAGCTTCAGGTGGTCCCATGAACCAATTGCTGGTCTTCATGCTGTCTACTTACTGTCCTCCTCTAGTCTTTACCTACTCCTATAAATCAAGCGTGTTCCTGACTTTTTCCTTTGTCATACTCAGAGTATCTCAAGTTATGTCAAGATCCTTAGTGTATTTGAAGTTGACTGTTGACAGGTTGGGAGATAGCTGTCCAGTTTTAATCTTCTACATGCAGCTGTCCAGTTTGACTAGGCCCATTTATTGAAGATGATGACACTTCTCTCGTGATTATGTGTGGCTTCTTTGTCAAAAACAAGGTGGTTACAAATGTGAGTCCTCAGTTCTGAAATTATACCAGCTCCTTGTTATTTTTATTATTGATCTCTGTACAATAACTTAAAACCAGGCTTAAGGATACTTCCAGATGTTTTCTGATGTTGAAGATAATTTTGGCTATGATGGGTTTTTATGTATTTCCAAAGGAAATTTGACATTATGTCGGTCAATTTATTTGAAGAATTGTGCTAGAATTTTAATAGGGCTTGTATGTAGTGTATAGAATAGTTTGGTGAAATATAGTCATTCACCAACAGATGATCATAAGAGGTCTTTCTTTATTCTGCTATCATCTTCAATGTGCTTCTTAAACATCTTAAAATTTTATTATATGTCTTTCATTTCATTAGATTTATTTGAAGACTCTTTTAGGTTACTGTGAATGGGAATGTTTCTTTGCTTTCTTTCTTTATTATTTTTTTCATTGGTATATTGAAATATATCTGTGTTCTTTTTATCCTACTATGTTGTTGAATTATTTAAAAGCTGTGGGAGCTTTCTAATAAAGTGCTGAGGATCTTTTACAAGTAGAATTATAGCATCTGAAAATGGGGATAGTTTGACTTCTTTTCTCTTGCATGCCTTTTATCTCCTTTATTTTGCTTGTTGCTCTAGCTAAATCTTCAAGCACTACATTGGATATGAATGGAAACAGTGGACATCTAGGACATATTATTGATTTTAGTGGAAATGCTTTGAGCTTTTCTCCATTCATCATGATTCTTCTCTTTGTATTGCCTTTATCTTTATTTTTATTGGCTGTGGGCTCCAACATCCACCAGTCTGGCACAGCATGGCTTGAATACAGCTTACTAGCTGGAAAGCTAGCGACTTAGAAAGACAATAGGTAAATGCTTGGCTCCAGCCTTCCTTTTCACTTGTAGATTGCTCAGTAAGAGGTTGCTGACTCCAAGGCTGGTAAAGGAATGCAGGTGTGTGTGGAGAGAGTGTGAGGTCCCCGGAAAAGGAATATGAATGGAGAATTC
>JAQHUG010000095.1:1193419-1214468 GCA_028555095.1 Dicrostonyx torquatus | reverse complement strand
CCCTCCAGATGTTTCTGCTGGGACTAGATCAGGGCCCCCTGATGCTCCAGGATCACAGAGGCAAAAGCGTAGGCTTGGTGGAGGTAGCACCTTGGCACAGATAACCCCTGCTTCCCTGAACTCACTCCCAGATCCCCAGAGCCTTAGCCCTGGAGCCTGCTGCTTTGTGAGGTCCTAGGACCCCGCAGCTGGAAGGGGGAGCTGGGCTGGGCTGGGAAAATATCCAGTACCCGGGCAGGGCCCTGTGCCTGAATGACCAGAGAGTTTTTCCAACAGCATTATTGTAATTATGGACCAGAAAGCATTCCAGAAGATACGCCTTATTTATGGATGCTAATACAAGAAATTTGAATGTAGACTCTGACCAGCAGGAAATAGTTACATCAACCCCATCTGAGGAGCTGCTAGATAATTTTTCATAACGGAATAATTTCAACAGGCTAGAAAATTGTTCAGACCATAAAAGGGAGTCTTCATCTTTCTCACTAGCAAATAACAGTGATGAAAGACATAGACACAAGGACAGGGTTGAGAAAGAAATAAAAGGCTTGAGAAGAATGATAACCTTGTTATCGCACAGACTAGGAACTATGCAGATACAGGATTCTTGTCGGAGGAATGATGATTTTCCTACAGCAATGGCAGGTTTAGATCAGCCTTCAGATTCTTTTTCCTCCCATTACATATCACAATTACGATTTCCCTTCCCTCTACTTCCAGTTCCTCCCCACCTCCTCTCCCATCTGAATTGAACACCATTCTGTATTTCTTAGAAAACAAACAGGACTCTAAGGGATAATAATAATAATAAATACATTAAAATATAAAAATAGAATGTAATAATATAAAACAAAACTAATACATCAGAATAGAACAAAACAAACAAACAAACATGTAGCATGAATAATAGAAACCCAAAGACAGATATTGGGGTTCATGCTGAAAGATCAGAGAAGCAAAGCAGACAAGGCACTAGAGAGCTCTTACCTCCATGAAAACTTCAGACTGAAAAGAGAGCCAGTTCCTGTGTTATCCTGCCTTATAGTCCTCTCTAGTGCTGGTATTAAAGGCATATAACAACCCTTTATTTAGCTCCTGAATTTCTGGATTGTTGAGAGTAGGATATTGAAGTCATCTACTGTTAGTGTGTGCAGGTCATTGTGTGATTATAGGCATAGCAGGTGCTCTATAGATTTAGGGATGAAACTGGGGTATGGAATTTAGAGGAGCAATGGAGAAGTGAAGATCTGCAGTTAGCCTACTTGCTTTCCCTGACAGGATAGCCTGTAGGTTCCCAGTGAATACATGTTGGAGTTGGGTTCTGGGATAAAACAATGAGGTGGGAGAAGGAAGTTAGAAAGTTTTGAGGGGAAGGTCTGTGTGTGATTCACTGGAGATGGGTTATGGCTGAAGGGAGGCCAGAGCAGGTGATCCACTACAGATCAGGGGATGAGACTTTGGGGGTAGGATTTGGAGAAATAGAGGATGAAGTAAAGATCTGTAGTTAGCCTACCTGCTTCCCTGGCTGGAGTAACCTATGGATTCTGAGGTATATAGTCTTTATTATGTTGATGTTTGGACTTTGTATTCCTAGTCTCTCTGGAACTTTTATTTTGAAGAAGTGTTATATTTTGTCAAAAGCCTTTCTTTGGCTAGTGAGGTGATTATGCTGTTTCTTTTCTTGAATCTGTTTTTATAAAGGATTACAGCTATTGATTTAGATATGTTGAAGTGTCCCTACATCTTTGAGACAAAGCTGTCTTTATCATGGTGGATAATCTTTTGGAGTGTTTTTGAACTCAGTTTGCAAGTAATATTTATTGATACAAAAAGATTATTATTAGAGATAGGCCAATAATATCCTGTTTTAAATTGGAATCTTGTCTGGTTTGGTTATCAGGGTAATACTGACATTATAAAAAGAATTCCAAAGTGTTCCTTCCTTTTCCATCTTATAGAATCATTTGAGGACCATTTGTAATAGTACTTTTTGGAATGTCACATAGAATGTGTAATGTGTCCATCTGGTCCTAGGCTTTCTTTTAGTTATAAGGTTTTTCAAAATTGCATCTATCTCTGGTTTTCATGGATCAGTTTGAAATTATTTAATTTATATTGATTTAATTTGGATATGTCATGTATACACATTTATACACTTCTTTTAGATTTTCCAGTTTAGTGGCGTATAAATTTTTTCCAATATTTATTTACTCTGAAAATTTCATACATTTATACAAGGTACTTTGACTATATTCATTCACCACCACCTTCCTCCAACTCCCCTTACCACCTTCCACCCAATCTCATCACCTTCATGCCCTCTTTTTCCTCTTATGCTTTTTGTGACCTCTTTTTCTTTAATTATTATTGCCACACACAAAAAGGCACATCTATAATAATCAATGAATCGATATAAAATACTCTGTCATGAGTCCTTGTAATATTGTTCACATGTTTCTATTCTCAGGCCTGACCGCTGATATTGGGTAAACAATTACAGGTTTCATCATTGAAAAAGACTGATTCTGTGTCTCCAGCAGACATTAACTACAGCTCTTTACCTAGGGAGTTCCCCCAACCATGGTAATTTGTCAACTGTTACTGCTCAGTCCTTGTTAGGCTAATATTTTATGGGTACAGTGTTCCTGTCATATACAAAAGACACAGCCTCACACCAGGTGTTCTGGTCCTCTTGATCTTATACTACTTTTGTTCCTTACTCAGTGATGTGTCCTAAGTGTTACTTGTAGGTGGTGTGTTATAGATGTATCAATTGAGGTTAGGCACCTGTCCTGGCTAGTTCTTATGCCAGCTTAACATATTCTAAAGTCATCTTTAAGAAAAGGTAATTTCAATTAAGAAAATGCATCCTTACAACCAGCCAGAAAGCAAGCCTGGGGTACATTTTCTTGATTGATGTGAAAGGACCCATCCCACGTTTGGCAGTACCACCCCCGGGTGGGTGGTCCTGCTGGGTAGTATAAGAATAAACTGAAGTGAGCGCCAAAGACACTCCAATTGGAGCTTGTCCCCTTCTTGGCAAAACCGGCCTCTGGGCAAGGAACTGCCCATACCTCAACTACTGACAAAATACATAAAAGCTGGAAATGGATAAGCAAAACAGTCAAATCCTGCCAAGACAGGGTAAGATGGTTTTGAAAATTTTCTTGCCTTTAAAAATAATCTGTCAGTTATTCTAGGCCTTAGCCAAAGTTGGTTGCTTCAACACTGCAAATGTGACTTTGGGTGATTGCCCAGGTAGCCAGCTGTCTCTGTGACTTGTTACATATTTTGGAAGTTGTTTGATTGCACTTCCTAATCACTCAGGTAATGTTATTTCCCTTCTCAGATCTTTGATTGGGTTGAAGATTAGATAAATGTAGTTAGTTACTTTCTTCTCATGACTTGGCCAATTTATTGATTGCATAAGAATTAAGCTAATTCACTGAGATGGAGGGGGGAGGGCCTTGGGCTTCCCATAGGACAGGGTATCCTGCACCATCTTAAGGAAACAGGGGGAGGGCAGTGGGGTAGTGGGGGAGCGGGAGGGTCGGGAACAAGGGGAGTAAATGTAAATTTTTCTTTTAACAATAAAAATTAAAAAAAAAGAATAAACTGAAGAAGCTATGAGCAGGTATGTAAGCATCTTTCCTCTGTAATGTCCGCTTCAGTTTCTGTCTACAAATTCCTTTCCTGAATCCCTGTCCTAACTTCCTCCAGTGATAGACTGTGATGTGGAGTGTAAACTGAGTCAGATCCTTTCCTCCCCCAGTTTCGTTTGGTTTTGGTGCTGTGTCATAGTAATTGGAACTAAGATAGCATCCATGGTAAGTTGTTCCTTGAATTTTAACCAGTTGTGGCTTTCTGTAATGGTCTCTATTTGCTGACATGAGTGGTGAGACCTACAATTGCCTGTTAGGATGAGGATGAGAATTTAGAAGTCAGTTAGAAATTGTACTGATTTATGAAAGTGGAAGTGACATGGGTTCCATGTGACTCTAGGTTCCATGGTCCTACCAGCTGCATGTAGATGGCTAAGCTTACATAAACAGGAGTTAATTCATTCCTATTGCATAGACCTTAATTCCAATTAAACTGTGGTTGGTTACACTGAAAATGTAGGTGCTACCACCAGTGAGCTTTGAGGATGTTTTGCCGTGGCTGGCCATTGCTGTGGTTCAGAAACACTGGAATTAGGTAAGGCTATTGATTACTTTCCCTCCTTGGTAACCTGCATAGCACATTTCGATAATACAAATTTTAGTTCTCAGTGAGACTGCTTTCAGGTCAAACCAGGCTTGATTTTCCCAAGCCCTGTGTCAGAAGTAGGTGGTATTTTTAGTGATGGGGTTTGGGCTTATAGTCTATGAAAATAAACATGGTCAATACTAATAGCCTATATTGTTTTGGGAATCCCTTAACTGCTTCTGAACAACAACCCAAAAGCTTTCTCATGACTAATCTAAGAATTTTGTTAAGTAAGTTGTGGCGTTTAAGAGGAACATTATCACTACAAGTGATAATTTATTATTATAAATAAAACTTCAATTTTCTACATATATTTATACATATATACTTATATTGACATTCAATTTTAGATAAACATAAAATGCATTTATTCATTTCTTCTCTCTCCATCTCTCTCTCCCAAATATTTTTTACTCTTTTCTTCTGAGCAACATTGAAAGCACACTTGTCATTATGAGTCCCTTTCTTCAGTATCTATTGTAATGTCTCCTTTTTGTATTGCTGATTTTATTAATACAACCATTTCTTCCTGTCAGTTTGGCTAAAAGTTTGTCAGTTTTGGTAATTTCTCTTAAAATTGTCTACACATTTCATTGATTCATTTTATTGTTTTGTTTTCATTTTATTTCATTTATTTCAACATGGTCTTCATTATCTCTTCATTCACTCCTTGGGTCTGCTTTTTCTTGTTTGGTCAAAGTATGTTCAAAAGTGTAAGATTAAATTATTAATATGAGACATCTTCAGTTACTTTTTAGATTTTTATTATTTATATTTTATGAAAATATTTTATGAAATATTTTTATTTTAAGATAGTATTTTACCTGTAAGTATGTAAGTACACCACATGTATGTCTGGTGCCTCCAGGGCCAGGAGAGGGCACCAGATCCCTGAAACTGAAGTTGCAGGTTACACACCAACATGTGGTTGCTGAGACTGGTACACAGAGTCCTTGAAAAAGCAGCAAGTGCTCTTAATTATTGAGCTGTCTCTCAAGCCCCTCTTTCCAGTAAGTGCAACAAACTTTCCTCTTAGGACTCTCTTCATTTGTCACATAAAATTTGGCATGTTATGCTTCATTTTTGTTCCATTTTAGAAACTTTTAAAATTTCTGTTTTGATATGTTCCTTGTCCCAAATCAAAAGTATATTGATTATCATAAATTCAATAGTATGTTGTTTATCATCTATGAATTTGCATATTTTCTGTAGTTTTTACTATTGTTGGTATCTAGTTTTACATCATGCATTAATGGATTTCAGTTTTCTTAAACCTGTTGAGACTTGCTTTTGTGTCCTAATATGTGGCCAATTTTGGAGTCGTTTTCATAGATGATGAGAAGAGCATAGGTTTAGTGTTTTGGTATAATGTTCTGTAGATATGTCAGCTACATCTGATTTATAATGTAATTTATCTTCAGAGTTCCCCTATTTAGTTTTTGTCTGAGGACATATCTACTGGTGAGTTGCATCTATTTTTGAAGTTACTCACTGTCAATGTGTTCCGGCCAATTCATGATTTTTAGGCCTGATAAGATTTCTTTTGAGAAACTGGGTGAAAATATGCTTCATTCATAAATGCTTAGAATATTTATATCTTCTCTGTGGATTTTTCTTCTTAATGAGTACCTCTTCTGATTGATTTTGGTGTGAATTTATCTTCTCAGACAGTAGAATAGCTGCACTTGCTTGTTTCTTTGATCATTTACTCATTCTTCAACCTCAGGTGTTATCAGTTGTTGATGGTGAGATAACTATGTTAGAGGCAGAAAGTAAGATGCATTCTGTTTTTTAAGAAGTTCATTCTCTTTGTTTATATTTTATTTATGCTTTTAATGTTGAGAGTTATTATTAAATAATGTTTATAAATTCCTGTTATTTTGCTGCAGTGGGGTTGTTTTGTGAGACGTATTTAAATTAGAACTTCTGAGACTGTATATTTCTTATAACCTCTTGTCTTAGTCAGGGTTCAGAGCAGAGTGAATAACCATTTCTGAAACCATAAACATGCAAACAGAAAGGAACTGGACAGACATTCATTTTTTTAATTTTTAATTTTTTTCATATATTGTACATACCAACTACGGTTTCCCCTCCCTCCTCTCCTCCCATTCTCTCCCCCATCTCCCATATCCCCTCCTCCCCATCTAATCTTCCTACAACAAACCATAGGTATCTCCCCCCTCTCTTTCTCTTTCTCTCTCTCTCTCTCTCTCTCTCTCTCTCTCTCTCTCTCTCTCTGTGTGTGTGTGTGTGTGTGTGTGTGTGTGTGTGTGTGTGAAAGGATAATAATAGAAGCAAAAGAGGCTATCAACTTAAGGGGGAGCAATGGAAGGGTTGAAAATAAGAAATGTCGGAGAGCCTAGAAGAGGAAAGAGAAAAGGAAAGTGATATAATTCTATTTTAATTAATTTTTTAAAGAAAAATAAAATAAGTTATAAAACTGTTCAGTATCCCTGATGAGAGATAACAACCATGTATTTGTTTGCTTTATCAGGAAATAAACTTGTGAGTGAGTCAGCGATTTTACTGTGTTCTATTTGGCATAGTCACAGGTTCCGACTCACAGCTAATCTCTTTACTCTTCACGGTACCATTCATCAAAGTTTAATGAATTTAAAGAAATACACAGAAGCATAGATTACAAATATTTCTTGTACTTGGGATTGTGAATTTATTTCAATAAATATTATTACTGAGAGGAAGGAGACTTCAACTTCAAAGCCTGAAGCCCTTTGGGGCAGCTGCATTTTCTGAGTCCTTTAGAACAGTGTCGCCTAACACTCTATCTTTATGCTAGTGAAAGTGACAGCATGCTTCTCATTCCCTAGGGCATACTTCACATTTTGGTTTTGAAGATCTCACTCTGCAGCCTAAACCGTGGTTGATCCAGACGTCAACAGTGTGTATGACATCAATTGTCCCTGCTGCTCAGTGGAGTTTCAGGTAAACAGGAAGATAATGAAGTCAACATGACTGACTCTGCTTCAGATCATTGTGTTCACTCTTCAATGATCCAGAGGGATGTCTACAAAAAGGAAGCAAACATATTTTAATTGTTTTGATTTTATATCTCATTATCAAGTGACCAGAATGGAAAACTAATTTAATTCAGTCAGTGAAATTCTATTAGGATGTTGTCTTTAATCACCTGATGTCAATAGGTTCCACGTGAAGTCATCTTCTTAAAAGCAATTGAAACATTATCTTTCTTCCTAAAATACTTGACTTCATGAACTTGCAATCTCTGTTCTTTGTCTAAGTAATCTTTTCTACTATTTCCTGGGAGCACACAACCACCTTTTCCTTTCTATTTTGAAGCCATAGATTTCTAGAAGATAACAGAAAAATTCTTTCAGGAATCTCAAACATCTAAGCTTCTATCTCAGAGTCTGCTAATTAATTCATCTTCTTGAAAAGGGAGCGTGATAATGAGCTTAAGCTGCAGGTAGACAGACCTGAGAGTTCCTGGATTTCTCACTCTCTTCCGTATGTTCAATAGATATAATTACACCCACCACTGGGCTGCTAAGATGATTTAGCCTCAAGCCTGACAACTTTGAGTTCAATCCATAGAACCCATGTTGTCTGACGATAGAACTTACTCCTGCTAGTTGTCCTTTGACTTTCACACATGGGCCATCACAAGTACATAAGAGCACACATACAAACAAGCATGCACACACAATAAATAGCTGATAAAATATTATATAAAACACCAATGGCAATCACATAACTTTGAATGAGATGAAGGATATAGTGTCACTTAGCTGTGTTCCCAATAATAATTAATGGTTAAATTAAAGCATGTTACTTTTCCTTGTGTATGACATGAATGACAAAAAATATATTGCATAAGAGTTGGAGCTATAATCAGGGTTTAAATAGGCATTCTTTCAAAATATTCATTTGTCATTATATATAAGAATATATATGCGATTTAGGGAAGATAAAACTAACTGCCGCAACCTATAAAAGGTACATATGTATGACTAATATGTATTTCATTTTGTAAAATGCTCGCCTCACATGAAAAAAAACAAACAAAAACTCTACCTTAAAACCCTAGCACCTCACAGACTGGGCATATAGACACACCTACAATGTCAATACTCCAGAGGTTGAGGCTGGAAAGCTTAAAGTCATTCTTGCTATACAGAGCATGAGCCAACCTTGAATAATGAGATGTAGTCTCAAAATGAGCTCAGGGAACCCCACAAAAGAAGGAGAGGAAAGATTATAGAAGTCAGAGGGGATGGAGGACACCAGGAGATCATGGCCCACTGAATCAACTAAATAGGATTCACATGGGCTCACAGACACTGAAGCAGCAAGCATCGAGTCTACATGGGTTATCAGATGCTCCATGTACATGTTATTGCTGTTAGCTTGGTGTTTTGTGGGACTCTGCAGTTAAGCAGGTGTGCTCTGACTCACTGCTTGCTCTTGGGACTCTTTTCCCCCATTCAGTTGCCTTCTCCAGGCTCAATAAGAGGAGTTTTTCCTTGTCTTATTGTATCCTGTCTTGTCCTGCTTGGGTATTGTCTTTTAAAGGTCTGTTCTTTTCTGAAGGGAAAGAGATGGGGAATAGATCTAGGGGAAAGGGGGAGGGGAGATTTGAAAAGAGTGAAGGAGGGGAATTAAAGTCAGGATGTGTAGTACAAGAGAAGAATCTATTTAAAATATTTTAAAATGTGAACATAAAGCTACATGTGTGGACAGAGAAAAAAGAAAATAAGAAGTTACAGCTTCAACGTCAGAGATAGAGACAGAAGTGGTAACACATCCATGTAAAGTCAGCAATTAGGAGGTTAATGGAGCAGGACTATCATGAGTTTGAGGCCAGCCTGGGCTACAAACAAAATAAATATTAAAGCTATGAAAAAAAGCAAGTGTTTAAGTTACTGAATTTTCACAAGCATGAAACTGAGTCCAGTGTTCATATTCCATCTCACCTGAGCAATTTTATACCACTGGTATTTTCACCTTGAATTTATTGATTATCCCAAATCTGCTTTGGGCACAGGAAAGATGGCTGAGATATGAGAGAAGACAGATGGTCTACTTTGGAGTTTTGTTTCAATTTGGTGGTTGTGTACTGTTGGACAGCATAAAACAGTTTTTGTTGCTTAGAAATGATTAAGTTAAAACCCAAAGTTTGGGTCTTCTAAATTTGTTCTCAATTGGCAAAAGGAATGTTTTTATTTTTTTCAACAAGATTAAATGTGCTCAAACAGTTGCAGACAACTCTTGGAAGGAACATTTTAATGAGTCACATGTAAATATATGTAAATAAATTAAACCCACACAAATTAACTTTCCACATAAGCACTTGTAATTAAGAGAAAAAAAAGTGCCTAACAGTAGAAATTTAGGTTTGGTTGGCTTTAGACAGAGAAGAGAAACAAATCATATTCAAGATTGCTCTGAGTCCAGTACACAGGAATGTAGAACCTTACGGATTTTCTTGCATTTCCCCTGATAGTGCAGCTCCCAGGAAATGAAGACAAGCCCAGCTGGCAGTGGTAACCTATCAGTGCCATTCCTTATTATTCCCCAATCAGTGCAGCAGCCAATGGTGGCATAGCTTCATTCAAGGCAAGCATAACCATAGTGATAATGTTTGCATTGAACCGTCTCTCCTGTAAGACTCTACTACATATTTTTAACATTTGTATGTATTCTAGGCCTAGGAAAATTCATCTCAGTGCACAGTACAGCTAGTATCAATCTGTTTTGTTTCTTTATTAACTCAAATAAGTATTTGTTTTTAATTATTACTTTTTACATTTATTTTTTAGGGAGGCATACATATGCGAATCTCTAAGGACAACCTTCAGGAATAAATTTTCTCCTTCCACTATATGGGTACCAGGGATGGAATTCAGGTCTACAGGGCAGAGCAGAAGAAACTATCTTTCTTAGTGAGTCATCAAACTGGTTTTCTGGTGTGTGTGTGTGTGTGTGTGTGTGTGTGTGTGTGTGTGTGTGTGTGTGTGTTGCTGTTGTTTTGGTTTGGGAATTTTAATCCATTTATTTATTATTTTTAGGTGCAGTGCTCAGAGACCAGAAGAGAGAATCAGATTCCCTGGAAGTGGAGTTACATTCGGTTGTGAACAACTGTGTGGGCCATCAGGGAAATGGGGGTCAAATCCTGAAAAAACAGTCAAAGCGCTAAACTGGCTTTCTACACTACCCTCTTTGATTATATGTGAATCTTTAACATTCTACCTATGCACCATCTCAACATTCAGTTTACTTTCTCCAGTCTCTTATTGGAAGCCCCTAAGAACTCCTTGCTTATTTTTAACTGACTGAAAACCACATTAAAGAATTCTTGGACTAGGGCGTAGCTCAATGATATAGGACCTATATAGCAAATAAAAAACTCTGAGTTTGATCCTAACAGCTCAAGAAGCAAGGACAAAGTAAAATTCATAATAAGCAACTATTTACATAGACTTTACATTGTGGGAAGTATTCTAAGTAACGTAGAGATGACATGAAGTGTATAGCTTATAATCAAACACCACTCAGGAGGTTGCAGCAAGAAGATTGTTGCAAGTTCAAGCCTAGCCTGGTCTAAAAAGTGAATCCCTAACTCAAAACTCCCTTCATTCCACCTATATACATGCAGTTCTTCTCCACGAATAACAGCCCTTCACAGCGGTTAATGTCTTCATTAACAAAGGAGCAACTAAGAAACAAAACTAGAACTTATTAATACCAAGAACTCTAGGTCCCTTCAGCATCAATAACCCTGTAACAGTTTTTAAACAGGAATGGTGGCGTCAGTAGTCCAAAAGATAAATGCTTTTACTGCCAGTCCTGCTGACCAAGTTCCCTTCCCAGAAGGAGACAATCAGCTCTTATAAGTTGTTCTCTGGCGTCCACCCTAGAGCCCCTCCATACACATACGAAAATAAATAATAGGTAATCATTAAAAAATATAGGAATGATGAAACTTCGCAGTCAGTCAATTCATCTGTTTGCTGGTTAACAACTATGGCTCTTCCTCACACTGGGTAGCACAACCTATCTTACAGAATCTAGTCCTGGCAATGTATGACGTCATGAATCAAATTTAGCTCTTTTTCTTTGGAAAGCTTCTTCCATTGTACCTGGTGCTCTCAACCCTTTCCTCAGCTTTTCTTTGGAAAGTAAATCAGGATAAGACTAGAACTCCTAACCTGCTGTACTTGCCATTGAGAGTCTATGCGTCTATGCTTCCACAAAAAAATAGATAAATAAATAAAAATAAATAAAAAATGCTTCTCTATCGAATAAGAGTTGATTGGGAGTCTGGCTGACATCACTATGTTTCTCAGTAAAGTTCACATTGTACTTTAATGATGCCCGTTCCTCTTACAGTTTTCCAAATTTTTTTTATAAAAATCCTTCTTGAGGCAAGATCTCTAGCTACAATATCCTATGTTTCATGTCTATAATGAGTCCCTTTGTCCTTTTTGCCCCCTGTTATTCCATACAAGTTTTTACTTTTCTACAAGTGTTTACTAATGACTTGTTTTAGAAAACAGGGATTAATAATACAGACAGTATCCTCTAGCCTCAAAATCCCCTTGCAATTATGTCAGTCTAGATGTTTTTACTCTTCATTTTTACCATTGGAAGAAAGATTCGCATATACAAACACCTATTTAATCAAGTATCATCTATATTAATTTTTGAGTTCTCAAAATCTTGACAACACTGTATGGGAGGTATATATATAGACGTTAAATATCTACCAGCTTTCATTTATTTTCCAGTGGGTTTTCAGTGTGTGGTCTGTTTTTGCCAATTCTTTATGCAAAACAAATAATCACCAGAATTAAAGATGGCATCCTTTATGTGTTATGATTTGCCTAAGTTGGTGCAAGCTAGAATGCAGATATATGTACACCTGTGTGTGGTCCCAAGCCTATCCACTATATTGTGTATTGCAATGCAGATATATGTACACCTGTGTGCGGTCCCAAGCCTATCCACTATAGTGTGTATTGCCTTTGTCTAGTACACAATAGGTACTTCATAAGCAATTTAAAATAATACATGAATAAATACAGTCTAGTGAAAGTAAAGATATCATTTTGCTTTATTGAGGCTACTTTTAACTTAAGGCCTTTAGAAAGCGGTGTGTTAGCCTTTTATAAAAAAGGAACTCTAGAAAACATACATTCCTGCACAATCTCAGAGACATATATTGAAAGATCATTTTTTTTCTGGTTTTTCAGTGATCTCAGAAATTGTTCTCAAATTATCCTGTGTTCCAACCTTCTGCCTTTAATAAATGGATTTCCAACCACCACAAAGCATTAGCTTTAAAGTGGATAAGATACTGCCTGGCTCATAGGCTGGCTTAGCTGCAGAAGTGGAAAGGCAATGGAAGACCTCAGATAAATCTACAGACTTAAGGGGGAAAAATCATCACTTAATTTATAAAGTCTGACCCAGATGAAACCCCCATGAGCCAGGTTCTTACTTGAGAATGCACATCAGTATCTTCAAATTCGATTACTGTAATTTTCCAAGAAATAACCACAGCTCACAGCAAAGAATCCATCCACTGGAAACACAGGCAGTCAAACTAGGCTTCATAAGCTGAATGCAAGCCCTTAAAGTGCATTACAAAGACACAGAGAAAACAATTAGAAAAGCAGAAGGGAAAGCTTTCATCTTTAAATATGACTCCCACTCCCAATTTATACCCAATCTTTTTTATCCTGTAGATTCTATACCGGCAGTGAATAATGGATGTATCATACTTGTAAATCTCCTTCAGAGATTTTCTTTGACAAGGTAAGAGGCAAACATAGAAAAAAAAACTAGCCAGGAGAATTCTTCTCATCTTGGTGTAAAATGCCTGGAAGTGTATTTTCTCACAGGTAAATGAATTTAGTGACTTGATGTCTTGTCAGAAATCACACAGCCCAATGAAAGACTGGCTCTCAAGCTAAACTCTCTCTCTTCTCAGAGCTTTAATTGCTCTGATCTTGAAGGTCCTAGGATACATGAAACACTGCTAAAAAAAATGATAAATTTCCTGCTGTCAGTGGAAATGTAGCTCAAATGTGCATTGTTAGATCCCAAATGATGTGTACAGACAATATACCCCAGACACTTGATATTTTAGAGACAAAGAAACTAAGGTCATATAGAACAAAGATACTAAAGAAGGTGTTATTTAAGGATACACAGCCATGAGGTCTGGCTGAAGTAGGTTGTTGTTCCAAGGTCTTAGTTTGTTTCACCATGGTGAGTTATCTGGGTTATGACAGGCTAGGCTGGCTCTGGAGAGAACCAAGAGAAGCATAGGAATTGAGTGATAATGGGCAGCGCTTCTCAATCTGTATTTATATCACGAATGACAGAAAGGCTGGGAAGTGTCCTGGGTGAGTGATGCAGGCATGTCTAGAAGATGGAGCATGCTATCACAGTGAGGTTTAACCATATGGGTACATCTGAAGAAATGCATGAAGGGCCTCATTTGGAAGCACAGTGGGAATGAAAGGGGGACCAGGGAGTGTGAAAGGAAAGTGAATATGATTGTACTGGATGGTAAAAGGTGTGACAATGTCATAATAAAATCCATTGTACTATAAATATATACAAATTTTAAAAAAGAGAAGTCCATAATAATGAAAAGGGTACCTATTGCTTTTAACCATCTTTCCTCTTTTATCCCCCTTTCCTTTGTGAATAAGAGGGATTTACAAAGAACCAAAAAAAAGGGGTGTCAGAAGATAATTGTTGCAGACTCCCCTTGCAGAAGATGTTCCACATCTTGACTTGGGCATGCTGCAATTTCTTGAGAGAACAGACAAGGTAGATCTCCTCCTTCTCTCTCTGCCACCCTCTCTCTACACGTGCACATTCAGAGAGAGAGAGAGAGAGAGAGAGAGAGAGAGAGAGAGAGATCAATACTACTCTAAAGCAGTGATTGCCACATGTTACTTCTTTCTTCAGCCAAACCACCCCAAACCTTTGCTTCACTCAGACATGTGAACAAATGAAACAGACCAGAATTCAATAGTGTATACCCTTAAATAATAAATGTTTAATATTCAAAAAGACCTTGCCTGTGGACGAATATATTTTATAAGAAGTATAATGACTACTTTCATGTCAACTTGACACAAGCTAAAGACATCTGGAAGGAGGAAATTCCAATTGAGAAAGTACCTGGGTAAGATTGGGCTGTAGGCAGACAAGTAGGACATTTTCTTAATAAGTGACGGATGGGGTAAATTTCATCTCATCGTGAGTGGTGCCAACCTGAGCCTGTGGTCCTGGATTCTATAAGAAAACAGGCTGAGCAAACTCTGAGGAGCAAGTCAGTAAGCACTTCGGCGTGACCTCTGCATCAGCCCCTGCCTCCAGGTTGATGCCGTGCTTAATCTCCTACCCTGAGTTCTCTCTCAGTGGTGAACCGTGATATGAAAGTGTAAGTGAAATAAACCATTTCCTCCTCAAGTTTCATGACAGCAATAGAAACTCTGAGACAGAACGAAAATTTAATTCAGACCTTCCTAGACCAAAAGGCAGTGGTAGGATCAACCATCCTGATTCTGAGCTCACATCCAGAAATTCCACTGCTGGCGACCTCGGCCATGGTGCAGTCAGATCATTTGATACAGGTGGTGAAAGGTTTGTTTATTTCTTGCTTGCTTTTAAAAGACTAAACATGTTAAAATTTGATACCACTTTGAAAAATGAGGTTTTCTCATTAATATTACAACTGAATATCCTGATTTGCTTTACATGGCATGGAAAAAAAATGGTGTTTCTGAGGCAGACATCACTATGAAGCCCAGGCATTCTCCAGTAGAAAATGCATTAATAATATTGCCCTTTCACTCTAAGAATCACCCTATTTTCATACAAACAACCATCTCATGAGTTGGTTCTTTCCTGACCTACAAAATGGTTTTGAGTGACACACTAATACTCTTCATTACAAGCTATTTTGGTAACTGTACATTGCCCATGAGTCAGGCTGATTACCACAAACTGTAAACCAGACTAAACAAATCAGTTATAGGCCAACCTGGGCTACAGAGTAAAACTTTGTCTCAAGAAAAAATTAGATAAGTAATACAGCCTTAGTTACTCATTCTGCCTGATGTCCAGACATTTGAAGTCATTTCAGGATTAGTTAAATCGACAGGCTCTTGTCATCTGCCTATCTGTAATAAAAAAAAATGAATAAGACAAAAATGGGATTAGAAATGGAGCACTATGACTGGAGTGTAACCAAAGGAAAAATCCTTAAGGGAAGTAAAAAAAGAAGACATAGGAGATTGGCACATCTTGATCCGATACACTTGAATACTGTGTTACAGAAACTGAGTCAAATTATTCTCTGTCAAAGAAGATCATAGCAATGTTATATTGTTGCTTCCAAATCCAGCTTTCTAATGGCATTTGTTTCTTTAATCTTATGTTTACTAAATTAAAAAAGACAAAACCAAATATGGACATTTATATGGGCTCATTTTTCAATGTGTATTTGTGTTAAACTGAAAAAAATAAAATAAATAAAATTGCAAAGAGCTTTTTTTCAATTATTTGGAAAATCAAAAATAGGCACATCCCATGAATACATATACCCTCTACAGAGATATTTATATACATGCATGAATGAAACAATAATCAATGAAAAAGGGCAGAAGTTTGAAAGAGAGCAAAGAAGTATATATGGGAGGGATCCAAGGGTGGGAAGGGAAGGAGAAAATGATATAATTATTTTATATTCTCAAAAAATAAAAAGAGCATAAAATAAGTGAATTCAAAGTAAAACTAAGTAATTTGCTTGCCTTAAATTACAAAGACTAATTCACAGCAAAGTTGGGAATAAAACCAAGATAAACCAAGTCTAAATGTAAGGCGCTAATCTTTACATACTTTTGTTGCTACTGGGAAAATGAATTTTTACTAGACACTTACAACTACAAATGATGGGTAATAGTTGAACCTGAGCATATAAATCAAGGACTGCACATGAAGTGATTACAGTGGGAAAAGAAACTAACAGTGTGAAAGAGAATGCCTGTGCACATGGATAAGTGCATTTAACATTTAACGTCATTTTTGCATTGAGCGGAATGCCACACTAAAATACCCACATCTATCCGAGTGGTGATATTCATTGTAGATTATATTAAGAGTTGCTGTTCTCCAACGAATTTCAATATAGAACACTGAAATTGGAGTTTATTGTGATTGTAGTACTTGTTCATTTTCAACCTGTACACGAAAGTCCAAAGCATGACAAACAAATACATCAACACAAATAATTAGAAAGCAATTGATTCTGGTAAATAGCCACTGATTTTATGGAAACTAAGCATTTGGACACCCAGGACAATCTATTTTATTTTAATTATCTTGCTATTTTATCTTTCAACTCATTTTAATTCAAGTTTCCATCCTAGTCTTCACTCATATGTGATTATAATTCATATATATTTATGGGAAACATAGCCCCATAATGAATGGATATAAACAAAAAGAGAATGACAGTGAGGAATTCCAATCCAGGTGATAAATGATTTTACATTGAAAAGTTGACAAATCTAATATTTCTAATATGCCATCATGCTAACTATGCAGAAATAAATTTACAACTAATAGTGCAACCCTGCAGTTTATTTTATCATGTAAAAACAGGAGACAGTTTACTACAGAAGACCAAGTAAAGGGGAATCAATAAAAAATAGAACATGCATGTCTTTAATAAGAACCTGTGGAAAGAAAAATCAAGACCTAAGTGTGAGGCAGTAGCCATCTGCAAAAAGAGAAGATGCTTAAAGTCACTGGAACTTGAATGCTTTCAGTAGATGAGGCTAGAGTTCAGCAAAATGCAGAGGCAGAGAGAGAGAGAGAGAGAGAGAGAGAGAGAGAGAGAGAGAGAGAGAGAGAGAGAGAGAGACCAGATTTTTGTACTGGTTTTCTTAGGCATTTATTTATTTATGTGTTGTGTGTGTGTGTGTGTGTGTGTGTGTGTGTGTGCAGCAGGTGACACGGTGTTTTCTTCACGATGATTAATCAGAGTCCAGCCTTGCTCTAACTTNAAAAAAAAACTACAAAGGAAGAAAATTCCAGGAACAACAATAAAGCATCAAATATGAAAACAGAATTCATTTTCTCTACCACTAATAACAGATAGATTACATTCACTTGCTGTAATATCATAAAGAAGAAAATGTCTTCCTCGTGCTTGGTCCTGCCCCTCTATCTTAATTGTAAGCCTTCTCTGGTGCCTAAGATTAAGAATTTTGCCAGGACTAATAAGGCTATAGATTCTTTACTGCACATTATTTTCCTTTTAACATATGCATCAACCTATTGGTACTTAATGAGCCAAATATCTTTAAGACATTTACAAATTAGCATTAGTGAAAATTGCTATCTTTTGCTGTGCTTTATACAACACAACTAAGTTGATATACTTTGGTATTCAAGTCAAATAATTGATTCAAATCATTTATTCGGCCACCAAATTTTTGTACTGGTTTTCTTAGGCATTTATTTATTTATGTGTTGTGTGTGTGTGTGTGTGTGTGTGTGTGTGTGTGTGTGCAGCAGGTGACACGGTGTTTTCTTCACGATGATTAATCAGAGTCCAGCCTTGCTCTAACTTTACCTTTCTTTATCCAAGTTGAAAATGGAGGAAAAATCAAGTAACTCCTCATGTTCCACTGGCTGGGCAAGGTGAAGCCAAGGATTACACACACTGTGGCTGTCTCTTTGTGATGCAAGACCTATTGTAGACTCTGAAGTTTTCGCAAATAATAAGCAGAGGATAGTTGGTAGAAGTTACTTCCAGTTTTTGAAACGGGCTGATTAAAAGGTTTATGTTTGTTTTCTTGTGTCAGATGCATCTTCCACAAATATGACAGGAATGCCTTTCAAATTTTGTTCGTAATTCAGCTTAATTTTTAGAAGGCATTCTATCTACCAAGCATGTGACACATATTGACTCCTGGGTGGGTATGATCTCAAGGGATCTGCATACTTATGCCATCTCTTTTTTATCCAACTATTTCATCACTTCTCTTGCTTACTGCTACTGTTTTTCCTTGATTCCTTTTTAAGATTAATTTACATTCCAGTTCTAGGCAAAACCTAGTAAGCAATGTGCTCCCCACCCTTTCTCTAACATTATGTGTCAGTAAGAAAAACAGAAAAACAATCTATAGAGCATCTCAACATTGCACCGTGTCAGAAGGGGGACTTTTTTCTTTTTTTTTTTTGTTCCAGCCTGAACGCCAAGGCAGAACAAATGCTGCAAACACACCAGGTGAAGATAGCAGTCCCAAGACAAGCCTGTCTTTGATTTCTTTCTTTCATTCCACGCTACCAGACAATGATGACAATAACAATATCTTTTTCTATGAGGTCCTAAAAATTACAAAGAGTGGAAACCTTTCTCATAGGACACTGAATTGCAACACAAAAAATGACATGAGAAAGAAAAGCATTTTAATTCTTCCCATTTTGCTAGCTCACATACAAGAGCAGCCTCAGGTGTTTGGCAAACCAAATAAACTAAAGTCATCACTTTCTTCCAGAAATGCAGGTCAAGTACCTGAAAAGTAGAAATTCTGGTGATATTGGGTCAATGGGAACTTCAAACAGTGATTCCATTAAGCAACATATGAAATCCTGAGCTGAGCCTGAAACCGTTCAAGTGGATCTGACCATATGCAACACTCCAAATGTTCCAAGAACTAACTACTGGACTAAAACATTTCTAAGTTCTGAGACTAGACATTGAATTACACACATTAAAAGTATTTGGAAAAATCCATAAACACTTAACACATGGTTAAAGCAGCAACTTGTGAACTATTCTTAATTGGATCCATTTCATTTTAAAATAAAAGCAAAAACAAAGTATTTCTTCCCATAGGATGTAAACAAGACTTGAATTCCTAAAAGTCAAAATATTTAGGACACAATCTAAAATTATTAATCAAGTAATTTAAAAAAGAATCTCTTTCAAGAGAAGACTGGCATATACCATCCTGAGACAACATGGATATAACAATTATGGCTAGTTTAAAACACACATAAACATTATCTGATAATTGAAGATGACCAGTTTCCTATTTAAACATCATAAAAATGTGAAATTAAAAAAAAACAATAGAAATTTCATATTTGAAATCTACAGTGACCAAGCCTTGTTGGCTTAATAAAGTCCAGAGACTACAGAGCGAAAGACATCTTAAAATTTCCCACCTTTAGCTAATGGCTAACCTATAGATTCAATAGACTCAACAAATACCAACAGTATAAATTAAACTGAATACAGATCAAAGACATTGTATTCAAGATGATAAGAAAATAAAGAGGAAAAAGTCAGATATATTTAATATATATTCACCTAAGAGAAAGCATATACATATATGAGGCAAAATCTGAAGCATTTTAAGAAGATATGAGAATAATTATATTTAGAAATTTCACCACTGTTTTTTACAAAATAAAAACAAATAGAAATTATATAAAAAGCACTGAAAATGTGAATGCCTAACTATATATAAGAAATGTTCAAGATATATTCTAGGGCTAATAAGATACCTCAGTGAATAAAGGTGTTTGCCTAGAATTTTGATGACTGGCATTCTATCCCCAGGCCCTACATGATGCAAAGAAAACAAAGCTACTCAAAGTTTTTGTCTGACCTCAACACACCTATTACTATATGCCTGTGGCCACAAAAATATGCAGGTATAGACAAGCACTCATATACACAGGCACACAGACACACACACATACACACATAATAAATGATTATTTAAAATATATTTTCTAGTCAATAGTAGCCTAATACAAATTATTTTCCATACCATACAAAACTAAACAGACCAAATAATCAGGGTTCATAGCATCTCAATATATTTTAATTAAAAACACATTCTCATGCATAATGAAATTACACTAGAAATCATGAACTAAAAACTAACTTGAAAATACTAAAATTCTTAGGCCATTATATGAAAAACAAGAAAATTTTCTAACATAAAAGTCAAACAAGATCTTATTAAAGCTTAGAAGTAGAAATTAAATTCCAACTTAAATATTTGTCACAGGAAAAATTATAGCAATAAATGATCAAATAAGAAAAGAAACAAATTGTAGGATAAGTTATATGTATGTTAGTAAACTTAGGCAGAAGGGAAGGCATGATAAACAGACTGGGATCAAATTAAAGACTGAATTGAATAATGAATGAAATCAAGAAATGATTCTTTGAAAACAGCATTAGCAAAACTTTAGCCAAGCTGATCAAAGTGGGGAGTGTACTACAAAGTCCTACCAGGAAAGCAATAAATTATCACTACAAAGCCTGCAGTTACTAAGAACATGAAAAGATAGTACTATGGGCAATCCTAATAATAGGAATTGAACAATTTATATTAAATGAATCCAACCTTTAAAAGCTGTTGCAAAAAACTAGTAGCTTATAAGCAATAAGCAATGGCTCTGGAACACAGACTGTGACTGTGCATAGCAGAACAAGAGGTGAGTGACCAGTCCATAGCTAGACAGCCCAGTGTCTAGGTCCTAGGCTAGGCTCCAGAGCAAAACCCCGTACTCCTCCTGCACCTGCATCAGCTGCACTAGCCTGCCAACAGGCGAGTCTCCTGCAGGCAGGCTGCTACAACACTCCACATTGAAACCTTTAATCTACAAGTCCCATTTCTGCCCCAAACATACCCAACCCGGGGACCTCAATAGAAACCTATTGAGACACAGACGGCAACTGCAATAAACATTCCAAGAGAAGATC
>JAQHUG010000095.1:1165586-1177398 GCA_028555095.1 Dicrostonyx torquatus | reverse complement strand
ATCTAAGGAAACAAACAAGAGACATAAATGTTGAAAAGTTTATGATGACATGAATTCAGAGTGTTTGAATGGGGAAAGAAGCATCTTATTTTCATGAACTGGAAAAGTCAGCAAGCACAGGAGAATTTATTAATGTCCTGACAAATAAGCCAAGTTATTTGCTAGTAAATGAACAAGAGTAACTGATGGGTTGCTGAGAGTCTTTTAAATAAATGTTGGTATAAACAGCGTCCATGAGAAATAAACGGAAACTGAGCAAGTGCACTGAAGCCTCACAAATTAACACAAATATTAACTCAACATAGATCTTAAAGATAATTTTAAAACATGACACTCCAGAGCATGGAGCAGAAAATCAGATTATGCTTGTGATTTTAGATCAGTCAGACAAAGGAGGTGGAGAAAATCACAATATAAACTGATACAAAGAGAAACTGATAAAGTCAACTTATCCCACTGAAAGAACTGAAATGATTCCCCTAAAATATGTGCTGAGCATATGCAGAATGCATATCTTCTAAAATTCAAATTATATAAGCTTGTGGAAAGACGAAACTCCAAAGATGTAGGCAGATTCATAAATTTTCAGAGAATGTGACAATAAACATCTGATGGGCTACTTTGTATCTTGTTTTTGATGATGGTTCCATCAATCTCTCTATGTGCTTCTCTTAAAATTAGAGGTCAATAAAGAAGAGTTTCCTGTGTATAAAGCCAATAGCAGCAACAATAAATATGTAATTATATAAAGTAAAATCAAGTCACTTTAGAAAATCCAATACACTAGATAATTCAGTTATAGGACATAGGGAAGAATTTAGACCTTAGTCCAAGTAAATAAAGACACTCCCACAAAAGGGAGAAATATCAGAGCAGCAAGATTCGGCCAAGACTTTAGAAGGACATCACTTTTGTTACTGTGTGATGAGAATGGAGAACAGATGTTGCAGACAGAAAGACAAGTAGAAAGAATATGTCAACAGCTAATAAAGTAACTCCAATGTTGTCTTAATATCAGGTGGAATTAGTAACAACAAAATACCAGAAATTAGGAACCTATGAAAAATCAGAAATAGAAAATTTTGAAACAAAATATGATGATTCAAATTCAGACACAGGCTTGTGAAAATGCACAAAACTTCAGACAGAATATCACTCTGAATGAAACTGTCGCCATTAGGAACCAGCTCTCTGTTACCCAGGTGCAGGTCTTTCTCAGCTCTATTGCCTTTCAGATCCAGTTCTGCCAAGCCCGATGGCAGCACATTCAACATGGTGCCAATACCTCCGTGTTGTCCGTTTTCACCCATTCCAGATCTTTCTTTAGCCCCCACAATCCTTTTCAAATCAATTTATTTATTTCTGCATTGTCCAATCCATCCTGCTAAACTTTAACAAATGTATAATTATAAGCCAATGCTTCTGCTGTTTTAACCTAGAAAGAATTTGTGGCTTTTCAGTGTTTGATAACTCAAGAAATAGTAACAGCTGTTTGATGTGGGAGTGTTCTCCTGTATTTTGTATTACTCTTATTGGTTGAATAAAAAGCTGCCTGGCTTATAAGATAGGTCAGCCCTTAGGTGGGCGGAGTAGACAGAATGGAAGTTCTGGGAGGAGAAGTAAGGAAGTGAGCCAGACGCCACGAGCCACCGTTGTAGATGGATGCAGGTTAAACCTTTCCAGTAAGTCACCACGTGGTGACTTACAGACTTTTATAATGGGTTAGTTTATGAGGTGAGGGCTAGCCAAGAAGAGGGTGGTGATGATGGGCCAGGCAGAGTTAAAATGAATACAGTTTCATGTGATTATTTTGGGCATAAGCAAGCAACCAGTGGCTGAGCGGGCCAGCGGCTGGGGGCTGGGAGCTAGGCGCTGGGAATATAACCCACACCTCTCCCCCATTTACAACAGCTGCTCATTACCACTTCCCTCTTCAACTCACTCTGAAGCTTTGATATTTGACAGAGATGCTCAGTGGCACACTGCTTCTCTCATGCATCTGAGGCCTTGATTTCAATTCCCTATACAAGAATAGACAACAATGAGAAGAAACAGGTAATGAATTATCAAAAATCACCAAGATAGAAAGTGGCAGATGGGGCATTTAAAGCCTGTTAGTGTAAATAAGAGTGTGTATTCTGAGCCAAAACACATGAGTTTCAATAAGGGAATCAGATCAACTGTCATATCATTCATAGACAGAAAGACATATATCACATATGCATAGATATAGATGATATACATATCAATATAAATAGAATATAATGCATTAATTTCCTGTCTTCGATTTCCTCCTGATAACTTTCCCCATGTACCTGACTTGTTATCATGGCCTCTTTTCCTATAACGGGGTGTGTGTGTGTGTGTGTGTGTGTGTGTGTGTGTGTGTGTGTGTGTGTGTATGTGTGTGTGTGTGTCTTCCTAACTATATAAAGCTGCCCAATCGGTATAATGTAACTTGTATGTTTGGATTCTGGCTAACCTTTTTGTATTGGATAACCAATTGGTATGCTCTTTCCTGTACAAGACTATTCCTTGGCCTTTCTTTGATGCCCACAAGTTGCAGATCCAGGCCCCAACTGATCTACAGCCAAACTGCTGCACCGAAGGCTCAGGGAAACAATGGAATACAACAGACTCTCTGGAAATGTTAAAATGATCCAAGCTCTAGTGAGACTTTCTGTTCTTAACAGAGTAAGAATGTTCCTTTCTGAGATTTTCAGGATAGAAAGCAAGTTATTTGGAATTACATTTGTTTTACATTTAACTTTCTCTCCCTCTGGCACTTGCTGCCCTGTTTCTCTATGAAACAAAGCAGAGCAAATTCACTGGGTAACGGAAAAATATTTTTAAACAACAGGAAATCAAACCATTAATAGGAACAAAAGGTCTTCCTTAGCTTAACATTTGACATCTTAATATTATATGTTCATAAATATTGTTTTTGAAGAATAAAATTAACCCATATAATGGTTAAGTTTGTAACTTTACATCTCTGTGTATGAACGTTTTCAGGACATTTTAAACCATGCACTCAGACAGGCAGAGTAAATATACACAGTACTGTTGCCCCTTCTTTCCTTTCTGTTTACATTCATACCACACCTGTTCTAAAATTTGATTCAATTTTTTGGGTTTTTTTTTTTTTTTGAGACAGGGTCTCTCTGTAGCTTTGGAGCCTGTTCTGGAACTAGCTCTGTAGACCAGGTTGGCCTCGAACTTAATTCAATTTTTTAATGCTCCATAGCACCTCTGGATGACACCAGCAAATCTCACTGGATCCTGTTCATTTTATATAATACATATATATATATATATNCCTTCTGCTGTATACAAGAAACACACCTCAACCTCAAAGACAAGCTCTTCCTCAGAGTAAAGGGTTTGGAAAAGGTATTCCAACCAAATGGACCTAAGAAACAAGTGGGTATAGTATCCTAATATCTAACAAAAGAGATTTCAAAGTAAAATCAATCAGAAGAAATGGAGAAAGACACTTTATATTCTTTTTTTTTCTTGGTTTTTCAACCAAGGTTGAAACCACAGGGTTTCTCTGTGGCTTTGGAGCCTGTGCTCTTGTAGACCAGGCTGGTCTCGAACTCACAAAGATCTGCCTGCCTCTGCCTCCTGAGTGCTGGGATTAAAGGCGTGCGCCACCACTGCCTGGCCACTTTATACTCTTAACAGGAGAAATTCATCAAGATGAATCTCAATCCTGAATATCTAAGCCCCTATACAAGAGAACCCACATATGTAAAAGAAGCCTTACTAAAACTTAAATTGCATACCAAACCTCATATACAAATAGTAGGAGACTTCAACGCTCCACTCTCACCAATGGGCAGGAAAACCAGACAAAAAACAGAGAAATAAGAGAACTAACAGATGTCATGAATCAAATGGACTTAACAGACAGCAATAAAACATTTCACCTAGACACAAAAGAGCATACCTTCTTCTCAGCACCTCATGGAACCTTCTCTAAAATTGACCACATACTCTGTAACAAAGCAAACCTCCACAGATACAAAAAAATTGAACCCCCTGTGTCTTATCAGATCACCACAGATTAAAGTTAGACTTTAACAGCAACAATACTCTCAGAAAGCATAAAAAACTCATGGAAATTTAACAGTTAACTACTGAACCACTCCTGGGTCAAGGAAGAAATTAAGGACTTCCTAGAATTCAATAAAAATGAAGGCACAATGTATCCAAACCAATGGGACACAATGAAGGGGGTGCTAAGAGAAACATTCATAACATTAAGTGCCCACATAAAGAAAATGGAGAAAGTCCACATTAGTGACNTGTGTGTGTGTGTGTGTGTGTGTTTTTCTTCCCTCAAATCCAGATAGCCAATCATCTGTTCAGAGATGAATTAACTTTGTGGAACCCAATAAATCTAGAGTAGTTATATTGAGCATTCTTTACTCAAAATATTATTTCATGGACATAAGTTGGTTTTAAATACTGAAGCTATTAAAATGGAATTTGATATACTTCACAGTTTATATATAAATTTAATTATAATAACTTGAGATGAAACAGGATTGAATTCTTTTTCTAATACTCAAACAGTTAAAGCAAATTTCAAAAAATTTCACAGAACTTGGTGACAATTTCACATCTTATATATTTCATCCATGTAAAAACAACAGTGTGAACAAATCTGGGTTCTTGACTTAGTAATTACCTGCATACATATATTAATTGTTGCATGATTCATCACCCAAGACAGTATGAGCTACTAAGTATGCATGAATGATCAGCAGGAATATGCCATTCTTTAAAAGATTTGGTGGGGATTCTTAGTCTGTCTCTTGCTCTCAACAGAGGATATTGGCAATATAAAGAAATGTTTCCATGATGGTTTAGGAGAGAGCTAAGAAGAAGGGGAAAAGGAGTAGGAGGAGTGCTAAGAAATAAACACTTAAAATCAGGATAGAATTTTAAAAACTAGATAATTCAATGCAAAAAGATAGCAATTCCTTAAAATGTTCACTCATTAATGTGGAAAAAATTATTAATTTTACATAAAAGCATCAAGAGTAGCTTGAGGGCATGCTGAGCTGTAATAATATTTTCTTTGTCATAATTTTCTTGTCCACATATTCAACCCAGAGTGCTGTGGAAAGTCCTTCTGTATGTGTTGCTGGTATTGGCTGATGAACAAAGCTACTTTCAACCAATTGCTGAACAGAGTAAACTCAGGCAGGAAATTCAAACAGAGCTATTGAGAGAGAGTAGGCAGAGTTGAGAGAGAGAGTAGGCAGAGTCAAGGAAATGCCATGTAGCCACCTCTGAAGGAGACAGAAGCCACAGAACTTTACAGGTAAACCATGAGCCTCATGGTAAAATATAAAATAATAGAAATTGGTTAATTTAAGATATAAGAGCTAGCTACCAATGCACTTAAATGATTGGTCAAGCATTGATTTAATTACTACAGTTTCTGTGTGCTTATTCCAGGTCTAGCAGCTGGGAACAAACAACAGCCTCCACCCACACCATAGGAAAAAAAAATGAAAACAGAACACACATCATGGGGTTTCCTAAAGGATTTAAGTTATAAATCCCACATCCTTTGGCTGGCATTTTCTCAGACTGCATATTCATTTTATAGAGTTTTGTCACCTATGAAAAAGGTTAGCAATAATAAGGTCTACGTTGTTCTGCTATAATGTAGCTTAAATTGCTTAAAATTATGTCATTCATAACAAATATTGGTGTCTGCCATTGTTGTTGACATTTATTTTTTATTAATAGAATTTATTGCATCAAATATGGATTTTTAACAGCCCAATGACCATTTACCCATTCTTTACAAAGCAACTGTAATTATATTGTATGAGACAAAGCATACAACTAAAAGTATCCTACTGCATTAAGATTCTGACACCAAAACCTCATCCTGGAAAACATAGTGAAATTGGAAGTATCACAGTAGGTTTTGCAATTACTAAGTTACTGGCATCTAATTTATTGCCAAAGCTATAATATTTAAAACTTTGTGAGCATTAAAAATAACCTGCCAAAGCCAACAGAAATCCTGAGAGTGGAATAAATTGGTGACTCTATCTTTGTATTGATGGCATTTTAAATTTCAGATTGTGATATCTAAAAAATAAAACTATTCTCCCAAAACTTAGAGAACATGTCTATGGAACATGTAAAATAACACTTATGGGATTATATGATTCATTTCAATTCACCTTAACCTTTACTGGTCACTCTAGATACACAAGCCAGCCTTGCTTTCCAAGAGAAACAATGGCTCTTTGTAAACATCTACCAATAAAATGACCATTACAAGATCTATAATAGGCTTATTATCAATTTTCTCCAGGTATGTGCAACAGCAATTTTTAAGATCTTTTGCTGGAACAATCTTATGTTTTTTTTAAGACTGAATAAATTCGTTATTTGTAATAGGCAACATTACTCTGTATGAAAAGATATATTAGAAAATTACAACCAAGGAAAAGATGTGACAATGGGGAAATATTTAATAACTTAAGTTTATAATGAAAATTACTTTCTCTACTACTCTAGTAATTTCTTCTATTCTAGAAACTAGTCTAAAGACACATGTAATATAATGAACGGATTCTATTCTGAAAATTGTCTATTATACAACTTCACAGTTACATAATTTTATGAGTACATCATAGGCTACTTTATGCAAGCCTAGATGATGTAACTTACTACTCACCTAGGCTATGCAATAACCTCTGAGGGTTCCAACCTTATTACTCTACAGCATACTGATTGGCTATGAGTGTAAACATTCTAAACATACTTAAACACACAAAGGACACAATAAAACCACAATGAACAGAAACTTTCCAGATTTTGCTATTATCTTATTGGGACATTAATTGCATATGTTGATTGGTTATTGACTAGATGTTGTAATAGAACATAAGGCTGTTTAAAGGATTAGTCAAAATATATTATTCTAATCGTCATAAAGTTTATGTTATAGAGCAAGGAAAAGAGTTGTGTACTTATTTGTTTAGCTAACCATGTTGCTACTCTTATTGTAATGACTAAATTAAAAAGCAGTATCATCAAAATATATGACTGAAGGTAACAAAGCACTAGGGTCAAAGACAAATCTGTTAAGTTAATGGTGTTTACATTACAAAAGATGTTAGGTGACACTGGTGGAGAGATACAAAATTTAAATCAATAAAATGCTTGAACCCAGTGATATGGAAATGAAAATGGTGAGACAAAGAGCAAGAATTCAATCAGCTAATAGGTAAATTTCATTAAGAAAATAAAATAAGGATTTAAAAATTGATCATGATCAACACTTCAATGTATTAAGATTGTCACATAAAAGCTTATGATAAGTAACAAATATTCCCAACAGATACTAACTTATTAGAATTAGAACATTTCCTTTATTCCTTCCATAGTTATCATTAGTTAACCTTGGGCTTGCACTCATGCTCTCCTTCTGATAACTGACTGGAGTTAGAGGCTGGGCAGGGTATTTTCAAATATTGGCCTAAATTGGAGACCACCACACCCATTCATATTGTGGAGAAAAAGAAAGAAAGAAAACATAATCCACCATATGATCAGAAGGCAGACAGATAGAAATTCTTAGTGAGCAGCTCTAGTGATGATATTATTGTGCTTTGATTTTTTTATTCATCAGTGTCAAGGCAAAAGATTAGAGACGGCATGAAGATACTAAATCTTTAAGTAACTCAAAATATTAATAATAAATACGTATTTCTGAAAGAAATAACTTATTTTTATTTATGTGCTTTTTGGCTAAATTTTATCAAATAATAAATATTCTTATTAGGATTCTTTTTAAGACCTTTAAAGCATTTAAATAAAGAACTACTAAAACAGGAGCCAGAGCAATGGCACAACAGGTAATGACACTTGCTGCAAAAACTAATAACCTCAGACCTGTATGATAGAGGGAGGTTACTGATTCCTGTAAGGTGTTGTGTGACTCCACATGAGCACTGTCAAACATAAATATTTGCTAAAAATAAATCAAAAAAATTGGTCATTTCTGTTTAAAAGTAGGTCATGAAGGGGAATTATGAAAAAACAACATCTTAGAGACGTAAGGATTATCCTACCCTGTTTGAATGTGCATAGCTTTATTACCAAAAAGTCATCTCATAGTCCAAGCAGTAAGTCATCACACCAACAATTGTTTAACACAGAAATCAGAAAAGATAAGGCAGTCTTCTTTGAAAGATACTCATAGGATGAGTTGTGCATGTTACCACACTAGCATCTTCCAAACCATCATTTATCTTTGACACCAACTAGAAAATGAAACACTTATTCTAGATAAAGAAGTATACCAGCCAAATATTGCAGGTGCTGCACTGTGGGGAAATTAAGATAGTGATACACACAGTGACTTTCAGTCACTTCCTCACAACACAGGTCAATTTCTGGAGTCTTTTTTTAACAGTGCAGTCTGACGTAACCTTCTCAAGTGATTATTTCTAATGGTCTGTCAGACAGAGTACTGATCCTCAAAAATAACTGAGGAACTCAAGAAATTAGACACTAAAATACCAAATAATCCCATTTTTAAAATGGGGTATAGAAATAAACAGAGAATTCCCAACAGAAGAATCTCAAATGGCCAAAAGATACTTAAGGAAATGTTCAACATCCTTAGCCATCAGGGAAATGCAAATCAAAACAACTCTGAGTCACAATCTTACACCAGTCAGAATAGGTAAGAGCAAAACCACCAATGATAGCTTATGCTGGAGAGGATGTGGAGTAAGAGGAGCACTCCTCCACTGCTGGTGAAAATGCAAACTTGTACAACCACTCTGGAAATCAGTATGGCAGTTTCTCAGAAAATTGGGAATAAGTCTACCTCAGGATCCACAAATGCCACTCTTGGCACCTAAAAGATGCTCAATCATACTACAAAAGATTTGTTCAACTATACTCATTACAAAATTATTTGTAATGGCCAGAACATGGAAACAACCTAGATGCCCTTGAACCAATAAAATGGATAAAGAAAATGTGGTATATTTACAAAATGGAGTACTACTCAGCAATAAAAAAATGGCATATTTAAATTTGCATGCAAATGGATGGAACTAGAACAAAGCATCCAGAGTGAGGTAACCGAAATCCAGAAAGATGAGCATGATTTATACTCACTCATAAGTGGATAGTTGCTGTAAAGCAAAGGATAATGAGCCAATAGTCCTTGACCTTAGAAAAACTAAGAAACAAAGTAAGCACTAAGAAAAACATGCATAGAACCGCCTGGAAAGGGGAAATAGACAAGATTGCCTGACAAAAAATGGGAGCATAGGGTGGAGGGAAAAGGGAGGGTAGAAGGGGAAGATGAGGGAAGAATGGGAGCAGAGAAGGGAACTTGAGGGGATGGGATATTTCAGATAGAGGAAGGACAAAGATGAGAGCAATGGAAGAAATATCTTGATTGAGAGAGCCATTGTGGTGTTAGCAAGAAACCTGGCATTAGAGAAATTCCTAGAAATCCACAAGGATGACCTCAGCTAAAACCCTAAGCAATAGAGGAGAGGATGTCCAAACTGACCTTGTCCTGTAGTCAGATTGATGACTATCTTAAATGTCACCATAGAACCTTCATCCAGCAATTGATGAAAACAGATGCAGAGACCCATGACAGAGAACTTGGCTGAGCTCCCAAAGTCCAATTGAAAAGTGGGAAGAATGAGAATGTGAGCAAAGAGGTCAAGACCATGATAGGGACACCCACTGAAACAGTTTACCTGAGTTAATGGAAGCTCACCAACTCCAGCCGGACAGGGAAGAAATCAGCATAAACCCAAACTAGACCCTCTGAATATGGTTGACAGTTATATGACTGGGGCAGACTGCAGGGCCACTGGCAGTGGCACCAGGATTTATACCTACTGCTTGTACTGGTGTTTTGGAACCCATTCTCTTTGCATGAATACCTTACTCAGCATAGATATAATAAGAAGAGCCTTGGACTTTCACCAAACAATGTGCCTTACCCTGTCCGAGTAGTAGATTGGGGGATAGGGTCAGGGGGAAGGCAGAGGGAATGGGAGGAGGGGAGGAAGCAGGAACTGGATTAGCATGTAAAGTGAATAAAGATAGTTTGTTTTCTTTTTAAAAAATAAAATAAAATAAAGCACTCCAGAATAATTATCTTTAGATATATCTTTTTTATTTTTTATCTTGTCTAGTGATATAAATGCTTTCTATCATTGTAGAAAATACAATTTCTCATATTTTAAATAAAAGCATTATTCTGATTTTGTACCTCTTTCATGCCAATATACTAAAATACATTTTTAAAATATATAAAACGTAAAGATACTGTAACTCAGTGTAAGTCAGCTTCTTCTATGGATTATAAAGAAAATTCATTTTCATCACCTTCTATATTGTGCATGAAGGACAAAGATGAGATTTATGGGAAAATGTGCACTGTATCCTGGAACCATTGCTGCTCCTCTTGCCTGCAGTTTAGATACCAATTTTGTCCAGCCGTCGTAGCATCTGCACCATAGATGTGCCATCATCTTGTTGGCAGTACAGTCATTGCTGAACAAACGCTGAGTACAGTGCTAGATGATTGGTTGCTGAGGGATCTTGCACCTCCTGGGCTACAGGATCTTCACATCACTTCTTACAGTGCTGCAGATGCCTCGAAGTCAGTCGGGATTTTCCTACTCAACCCATTTAAGTTTAATAAAACTTATTTGTAGTGGTTAAGATTTTAAAGGTATAAATTGAGATAGTTTCCATAATTCATATTTCTCACCTGGCAGGTGTCTTATAAAGGCCTATCAAAAAAGCCTATAAGAAAAAAAAGCCTATAAGGGATGCACAATGGCCATGAGAGTCAAAATCCATGATAAGTGCTGTCTTGGAAGTTAAATCAAAAGCTATGTGACATTGTATACTAAAAATAAGCTGCATAATGGCTTTGGATTCTAGGACTCTAATCTAAATGTGAAGCCTAGTATTTAACCTCTCCCCCTTTTTATACAATGTGACATCATAAATCAAATCAGGTCTGCAAACTAAAATTCCCAAAGAGCTAACAGAAGACCTCAAAACTGCCTCTATGAAAGCTGCTGGGGTTCAGATATCCTATGACTATTCTTTTAAAAATGACTTTAAAGCTTCCATTTTACTGAATTTCTTTGGTTTTGCTCTTCTTTCTTCATAACAAAAGGATAGTTATTTTGAGTCAATCCCTTGACGCCAAGTGAAAAGAGAACAATCTTGTATAGGAGAATTAGACACATTTAGAAGCTAAATATGGCACTCCTGTTAAGCGGTCTTGGAAAATTTCAAGGCAAAGGGATTCATAAGGAAATTGCAGTTGGGAAGAGAATAGCAAGTATCTGAAAGCCAGAGAATAGGAGTGGATTAGTTACAAATGCAAGTTTAGAACCAGATAATTGAGGTAAAATGGGTATAGTGTCTCGATCTCTTCAAATGATAGTACCGCAATATATAAATTAAAAGTACTATCTCACACTGAGTTCTCCCAATAGAATTAGCAACTGAGAAAAATACAAGAAAACTTTGGAAGACAGTAGCAATTCAGCTGAACTTCTAACTATAAGATTCTTTGGAGAAAAAATGATCTAAAATGTTCTGAGTTATGTGAGAAATAGTTGGTTATGTGAGTGATTATCTCACCCATAATTAAGCTTAAATCCCTGACTTGGCCACCTTGGAGATGTATGTGGTATCTGTGTTTAAAATCATAACTCTGCTAGATATAGAAGCTCCTCAACTTTTTATTTTAATCTTTTTATTTTTT
>JAQHUG010000095.1:1126476-1148121 GCA_028555095.1 Dicrostonyx torquatus | reverse complement strand
GAGGAGGGCCTTGGGCTTTCCATAGGGCAGGGTATCCTGCCCCATCTTAAGGAAGCAGGGGGAGGGCGGTGGGGTAGAGGGGGAGCGGGAGGGCCGGGAACAAGGGGAGTAAATGTAAATTTTTCTTATAATCATAAAAAAAGTTTATGATATTGGTTAGACTTTTTCTTTAATTTTTGAAATTATAATATAATTACAACATTCCTCCTCTCTCCTTCCTCCCTCTAAACTTACCCATATACCCCTCCTTTCTCTCTTTCAGATTCATGGTCTTTGCTTTTAATAATTTTTGTTACATGCATATATGTATGTGTTTATATATACATATTCCTAAATATAACCTGCTCAGTCTGTACAATACTACCTCTATGTGTTTTTTCAAGACTGACAATTTAAAAACAAACAACTGGTTAGTGTGTTTTCCTCAGGGAAGACTATTTCCCATGTTCATCATCATTACTCTTTGTGCAGGGACTGAGACCTCACAGATGTTTTCCTGTCTATTTGTCATGTCCATTGTTGTTGTCCTTGTTCAGCTCATGTTTAGGCACAGTCATGTTCATGAGACATTATGGTATAGCCTATGACATAATTAGGAGTTACGGCCTTGCAGCCAACTCCCTAATCCTTCCTTGCACAATCTTCCTGCTCCCTCTTCTTCTATAATGTTCTCTGAGATCACATGTGGGAATGTTCTATCGATGTATCAGTTGGGACTGGGCTCCAGAATTCTCCATTTTTTATTTGTTATGGTTTTCTGTAGTTGTCTCTGTCTGTTGCAAAGAAATGGTTCCTTGATGAATGTGAGGATTTTTTAAATACCGTGTTCTTCCAGTTGAAATTTTTCAAAATGCTCAAGTGGGACTGTGCTGCAATGGGTGTCATTCCACGGACCACACGGTCTACAGCCTTGCTCTGAGAGCAGACTATGAACTGAAGAAGCAATTCGTAGCCATCCCTTTAGCTCCAATATCCGTGTGCAAATGTAGAAAAAGTAAATAAAGTGTCTACTCAGTTGAGCATTAGTAAGATAAGTATGGGAGAAATTAGGCTGAATAAACTACAATTATTATTAGAATAAAAGAGAGAGATTTTAATTAGAAGGTGAAGTTGGGGTATTAGAGTGAATGGAAATTGAAGACTGTTATGTTATAGACACTTTTAAGTAAAAAATAAAGAAGGGAAGACAGAGAATGAGATGACAAATGAGGTAAGAATGACAGAAAGTAAATGAGTTCTAAGTAAGAGGAAAACTGTGTAAAAATAAAAAAAAACAGCAGAATAGGAATGGAAAGTGACTGAGGAATAACATGAGCTAACTGAGCAGTATAAACCTAAATAAAATAATTAAAGCTTACTTAACAATGTGAAGATTTTAAAAGAATAAAAGTCAACCTGGCAAATCAGTTTAGTGGGTAAAGGTATGTCCTGTCAAGCCTGACAATCTAAGTTTGATCTTTAGAACATACATGGAGGAAGGAGAAAGCTGACTTCAAGTTTTTTGACCTCATGTACTCTTTCACACAGACTTAAGTACACACACACATGCACATGCATGCACACATACATAAACACACAATAAATAAATATAAAAACAAAATAAAACAAAATTAACATAAAGATGATATAAAATTCTTTACTAAATTTTTTTATGTAATTGGAGAGATGTCCCAGTGTTTAAAAGTACTAGTTCAGCTTCCAGGTGAGAGTTTTCCTAGTATTCTTGTCTGTTTACTAAGAAATTCCTATAACTCTAGGTTCAGGGGGTTCAAGATGCCCTTGTCTGACTTCCTTGGGCACATTCACTCAGTCTCTCTCTCTCTCTTTCTCCCTTGCTCCCTCTTTCTCTTACTCCCTTCCTCCATCTCTCTCATACACATAAGCAAAGCAAAATTAATTTTTAATAATATATTTAAATTACATAAATAAAGATGTATATAGCATCAGCTCATACTTTTCCCACTGAAACGGATGCTGAATCCCTCCCATTCCTAGGATGTCATGTGAAGCAAATGGTGCTGATGATACCAAGTATCCAGATCAAACTTGCCAAAGAAGACGGTCAGTATCTAGACTCAGGTAGTTGGAGTTGGATTGAAATTTGGGCCAGTATGAGCAAATCTTCCCTAAGAAGTTTCCCAGCTTAGAATGGAGCACTGATGGAATATCTTCCTCCACTACTGTTTTCGACTTGAAGTGGATATTCAGACTTCTCTGTGTAGATTTCAGCTTTCAGGACCCTATTGTGACAACCCCACCACTTTTATTTACTTGTCACCTGGACATTTTCATATTCACATTACCAAACATAGGTTGTCAATTTGTCAGCATCTGTGATCTTAGCTTAAGCAAATTTGGTCTAATAAGCTCCAGTTCAGGACAACTGTGGAACAATGTTCACGGGCTTCTGTGGTTTCCAGATTTTATGCTCCTGTCATTGATTGATGAATAGATCTCCTCTTTTTTGCAGAGTAGTTCAAGTGTAGTTTCTCTCTGCACCTGCGTCCTTGTCAAGCACCATGGGTAGTAATGGACATTGCTAAAACATTTCTCAACATCTGCTTCACAGAGCCTGTGGGTCTACCTTTCCTTCTGGAAATTTTACTTTTCTTGTAGACCCAGAATGAGAAGAGGGGGAGTTTCTAGCCCTGAAGTCTCCTATGTTTGATGCCCTGGGTCAGTCTATAGTTTCCTTTATGAGTCTGGTATTCAATATTTCTGCACTGTACCTAGTTCTCAGTCTTCTGCTTACTGTGATCTTCACTGTTGCCTTTCCCCACACTTCACCTCTTTTTACACTGACCAGCCAGATGTCACCTTTCAGATTCCTGGAGATAAAAGAGAGCACTACTTGTCCCCACTCCCGTATTCCTGCACACCATAAATCATTTCTACATTTCTTATAATACCTAGCACAGTGGGAATTCTATGTAAATAATTGTTATACTATAGTACCAAGTCAACCATGACAAGGAAAATGTGCATGATCAGAATGAAGGCTTCTTCATTCTTTTCACTCAAAAAGAAGTAGGTTTCTTTCTTATTTTAAAGGTATTTTAAGATTTATTGATTTTATGTTACATGGATAGGTATTTTTCTTGCATGATGTTTGTCCACCACATTGACAAAATATCCTCAGAGGTCAGAATGTGCTGGTTCCTCTGGTAGTGAGCTGAAAGTAGGTTGTAAGCTGCCATATGGTGCTGGGCAATGAAAGGGTAGCAAGCACATACTTTTTACTGCTGAGCCTGTCTCATTTTTCTCTCCAGCCTCATTTATCTTTATTTTAATTATTCATATAAATAACTACCTGAATATGGGTTTATATATGTAAGTGTACTGCCCACAGAGGTCAGAAGAGGGTGTTGGAGACTCCTGGAGCAAAAGTTACAGGCAGCTGTGGACCACCTCATGTGGGTGCTAGGAAATGAACTCTAGACTTCTATTAAAGCAACAAGAATTCCTACCTGAACCATTTGTCCAGTCTAGAGCATGATTTCCAGCTATGATTAACCATGGCTGGTTAAATATATGATTGCAGAACCTGCATGTTTGAAGCAGCACCTGTAATCATCAGAGACATTATTCTAGAAATACAAGCTCTAATATAAATGAGATCACCCTTCTTTAACTTTAAATTGAATACATTTTATAATCCACAGCCTTCTAGAATGGAATATATGAAGTTACAGTGGACTTGAAAGATAATCTAAATGATCACCATCAACTAACAAACAGGCTTCTGCTTGTCACATCTCATAGTACTGTTGGCAAGTTGGAATGCCTTCCTGAAAACAGAACTTCAATATATTGTAAAATATATGGTGCCCAGTTTGAACTACAAGAAAGTGGATGTTTGTCACCCAGCATAGGCTTGGATAATTGTGTTAGATTTCATCTGTGGGAGATTCTCCAGTCATATTTCAGTGAGTTAGAGATAAATGAATCCTATGTTTCACATGTTAAATATTCTCTTGTATTTGAACAACTGTTATTTTTCAGTTTCTTCATCAATAACATTTCCCCTTATTTTTTCCGGGGATGGAGGGGGCTGGGGTGTTGTTGTTGTTTGAGACAGAGTTTCTTTGTATAGTTTTGATGCCTGTCCTGGAACTAGCTCTTGTAGACCAGGCTGGCCACGAACACAGAGATCCGCCTGCCTCTGCCTACCAAGTGCCGGGATCAAAGGCATGAGCCACCTCTGCCGAGCTACCATTTTCCTTTATATGCTGACATTTTCTAAGCTCAGATTTAAAAAATAATAGGTGCAAATCATATTTCATATAAGCCTGTACAAAAAGACACACACATGAGAAAGAGATAGAGAGAATATGACTGAAAAATATTTGAGGCAAATAGGCTGCAAATTTTAGATAATCATGAATGCCTGCTGGTCAACTCAAAAGTTCCAAATAAGTGTTAAGTAAATTAAAGACATCTGTTTAGAATTAATTTTTGTAATTCTATTTTAAACCCATCTTTAATGATATAATTGTAAATATGGCAGAAATAGTATCTCATTGAATACACTGTGAGAAGTTACTTGAGATAAAAATTATACAGGTACATACATGATTTTAAGAAACATAATTGGAGACAGTCCATAAATACATATTTTCTAGCTATTTTGGTCAATCCATTAATATGATTCTTTCTAGCAATCCATGTTGCTGTATTTGATTGAAACCCAATCACCTATATTAGCCACTTTAAAATCCCATATAGTTTTTTCATCATTTGAAACATCTTGTCCAATTAATATTTTAGTCATAGCAAACATTATTATTCACTTTATCCTTTTAAATTTGATTTCTAGTTATACTATTCCATTTGTCATGTAATTTTGCCCTTCCTTGTGTATCTTTACAACACATGTAACAAGAAGGATTTGCTCTCTTTTTTTTTTTTTTTTTTTGGTTTGAACTACAGACAAAAACAAAAGGAAAGAAAGATAAAAGAACAAAGGGTTTGTCTTAGTACATCTCTCTGATAAATGTCCTAAATCAAACAGCTTCAGGTCTGCGGCATTTGGTTGCTACAGAATAAAGAGGATTTAAAGTTATACATGGTTAGAGAAAGAAACTCCCCTCTAGAATTGTGTTACATGTTAAGAAGTCTTTAAGAGTAATATGAATAACTGAAATGCAAAAATCTATATTCAAAAAAATCTCTCCTACAAGCTCAAGTTTCTGCTTCATGAACTTTATGTTTCTCTTCAAGGACCAGCTTCAATAAAATTGCTTGGAATTCACTGCCATGAGCATTCCCTCAGCACACCTCTGTCTCCCTCCGTCAGCCTTTTACGCACTTTGAGTCTATTTTCTCATTACTACACATTTAAGACCGTGTTACCTATGATGAAATGTTCACTTGCCTCGGTCAACAAGATTGTGATCTTATTGGCTACTGATTTTCTTGTTCCTGTGGCAGCACAGCAAAGTGAGAAGTGCATATGGTCTGAAATCAACTACAGCTCAGCGGTTTTACTAGATGTACAACTCTCAATAACCTTAACCACACAATGAAGTTTATAAGATTTTTTTGAGATTGAAGGGGGAATTAAATATATATTTTCTATAAAGTTTCTGATATACAGTTGACACTCTATAAATGGTAGCTATTACTGCCTGTTCATAGTATATATAGTACTTGTTGGAGGGATGAGGGAAGGTGTGGGAGGTGGAGAAGAAATGGGAGATTTTCCTCTCACTCAACCCAATCACTCAATTTTCAATGTGAAATTTTTCTCTTATGGCAGTAGGCTAGTGGAAGCAAAGGGATACTAGACAAGGATATGGACTTATACTTATATATCCTGTTGAATCATAAATCTAAGACATTATTGGTGTAAGATAAAAGAGAATAGTAGTACAAATTAGAAGATAAAATCTGTTGTTAATAGGCAGAGAAAATATGAGAAGTATGAACACAGAAATATAGATTCTGGGCCTAGATACATAAATTTATCAAAATGTGGTTAGGTTTGGTAAAATTATAAATATTTCAATCCATACAGATGGATGAACTGGGAGATTAGACTGTGAATTTCAGAGTGATCAATGAATACCGTTGCACTGTGTAATTTGAGGAACTGGATAATGTGAAAATGAAGAGAGAGCATCCATGGTGAAAAACATGAATCAAGAATCAAGTACTGAAAAGTCCAAGAGTCCCTGAGATGTAGTCACATTATAGGAGAATTCTTCTATTTGGGGTAATTAACTTTTGAAAATGTCTTTGATTAGCGTTGTGTCCCCAGAGGAGACCAGAGATCTGATCTCTGTGAGATTATTCAGGGTCATGATATCAAAATCAAAACCATTAGTTGCACTCTCCTGAGCTTTACATCGCAGTGGTACCAGACACCAACAAGGTGCAAACTCTGTGAGGGCGCACTAGAGAGAGAAACAAGGAGGCTTGGCACAGCCTCTTGGCAAATTTTTGCAGCTTTTTCTAAGTGGACCTAGTAGTCATGGTAACTCACCTAAGCAGGAAGAAACTTTTAGAAGAAAAATGATGGAAAACATCTGGAAAATGAAGGACTGGCAAAAAAGTTTCACATGATTAAAAAAAAATAAGTCAGTCAAGAAGAAAATGTACGCCTCATGAATTTTAAATAGCAATTGGCATGACAATATTTCAATATCTTTGAAGCATAATACTTAATCTGAGGTCATGAAATAAAATTAACTAGCTCCCCCAAACTGAACCTGAATGTATAATCAACTGTTCATTCACTCTGGGACTAGAAGACGAGACTGAAAACATCGAGACATGATTAACCCGAATGAAATTGGGGGGAAAGAAGACACTGGCTCATTTAAATTGGACTTATAGTGTAGCCACTCTGCAGTGACTTCTGCTTGGCTCTTCCTCTCACAGGAACCCTAGTGAACGTCCCCACAGCTCTGCTGATGTTCCCAGGTCTATACGGAAATGTCAGAAGTTGTTCTGGTGCTTTTTAAATTACGTTATGCTTGAAAGTTTTATGTGAGTGTGTGTGAGGCACCTTGTGATCATATTTAAACTCAGACTCAGCTTAGGTAAGAAAATCCTTTCCATGCCCTGCTGTCTGGGATAGTCAAGTTTCTGCAACACCTACTAGAAGAATTGCAGATGCATCTCATTTGCAAGCAGATTCCTTATATTCTGCCCGGTTTCTTTTCCTCTTCTGTAACCTGCTAAGTGTGATCGGGAAGTAGCAAGAGCATCAAGAGTACAAGGCACCTGCTAACTGGAAGTTGTGGGGAGAAAAAGCCAGTGGCTGCAGAGAAATAGAAACCACATTTTCAAACTATTACTCCCCTGCCTGTGCTGTGATGAAAGCTGAATTCCCTTCCGAAGGGAGGCCCAAACAATGAGATGCATTGTTTCCACAATTCCTGTTGACCCAGGCTTCTACTGAAATAAGGGTCATAGCTTTTCATGAAATACTAAAGCAGTTTACATAAAGAAATTTCAAATCACTGAAAAGAAAACAATCGCTTCTGTCTTGAGATGTAAAAGATTGCCCTTCCTGAGATCCTTCGTTCAGGAAAATATTTCGCTGGCTTAAAAATCACATACAATTTGTAAGTGCGCACTGGCTCTGAAAGGCTCTTTTTTATGTTAGTATATGGTTTTCCCCTTAAAGCTGATGAGAAATAAGTTTCTAGGGAGTTCCTTTCCTTGCTGTGGAGAGAAACTAGAGAAAAGAGAAGTGTAGGAATGCCCCTCTGTGGCAAACGCACGCATCACAGATTGCTTGCATGTGCCAGGATGCTGACCCACTCAAGCTCACCTGCTTTGCTCCCATTGATAAAGTATGTTGAATAGCCAGAATAGAAGCAGTCTGCAATAGGCTTAACAAGGCTGACAATTAATAAGAATATTAATATACTTAAATAAATCTAACATAAAGACTTTTACTTAGTCAACAAATGCTAAAGACAAGCATAGTTTCTAAATCACCTGCTTTCAATGTAAGGAATTGTCCTCATTACATACAGAAATACTAGCTTTCAGGCCTGAACAATAAATACATAAGATAATCCATATGAGATAAATAGTATGTTTATTTTTCATTTTTTAAGGTTCATCTCCAGAACCTTGAATCTAAATAAGTAAACAGAAAGGAGTCACAGAGCAATGTGATAGATAGTCCTGAGAATAGTATAGTGGTATAGTCTCATGGATTCAGCACTACTAGGGAAAGCATATGGGCAACGAAACCCCACTGTTCAGGAGGGAAAATTCTAATGGTTTGGTCATAATTTCTGCCCATCTTTCCATATAAATAATATTCCTTAAGAATAAAAGAAGGGAAGGAGGAAGAATGGGTGTTAAGGAATGAGTGATCAAAAGAGTAATTGAACTAAAGTGAAAAAAATCTCAATCACTATGTATCATTTCTGTGTATTCCAAGCTGTCAAATCAACCCTGCCAAAAGAAGACATGTGGCAGAGTTTACTATTATTCCTCCCGCAGCTCAAGTTCATGAAATATAGCCATTCAGCAGACAGCCCCATAACCACCTGAAGCTCTGGAGATTAGGGTACCATAAAGAATAAAGGCTAAGAGATTCTGGACGAAGATTGACCATCACATCGAGGACATAGACACTGCCTTCTGAGTCTGCACCTGTCTCTGTTGACATCTGCAGATTTGCTGTTCTTCCCTTTTGGAAGGGGAACTGAACACTGGAAACTCACTAGAGGTCTTGGCTCCAAACAGTCACACAGCTAGTGCACAGTACTGTTCCATTCTTTCCAAAGAAACCTTCTGTGTTCTGGCCTCTGCTCACTTCTGTTGGCTCACATTCTACTTCCCTCATCATTCATGACACAGTTTTCTTGTGTATCAATACTTCCTAGATATGAAACATACCAGTCTGTATCTTTAAGTCTCTGTGGGTGAATTTCCCATCTCTTGTCTTGCTGACAGTATGACAGCTGTTGAGAGAAATTGATTGACAAGGCCCAGTCTCTAAGGAATCATGCCACATTCTCGAAAGAACAACTGTTCTCTTTGCTGTTTGTTCCTAGGTTTTTCCCTTGTCATTATCCACTACATGTTATAAAATATCCAGCAAACAATAGCATGAAAAGAGAGGCTAAACCAAGAAAAAGAGTATCAGTTTGACTCCTCCTCCATTTCCTTGTCATAGGCTAAAGTGTTCTCATTTTATATGTGACCTCTGAGTAGTGTGTTTGCCTCTGGCATGCACATTGTATCTGAAACATTGTTTTGATGTTATATATACATACACATATACATATACATACATACATACACACACACACACACATATATATATATACATATATATCCTAGCATTTAGAAAGCTGAGCAAAATGATTGCAGTGGTTCCAGATTCTAAATCAAATAAAGACAAACAAATAAAAGCAAATTAAAAGTGAAATCTAAAGCACAAACATCTGTATTTATAATCTGATAGGCTGAAAAGAAGAATTACATTCAACCCAAACAGTGTTTATAGTTCCTATGTAAATGCAGGTATGTAAATGATTTTGATGAGTGAGTGTATTTGATTTTAGAGTCCTTTTTATAAGCAAAAATGGATGTCTATGTTGAAATATTATGTTTGCTATATTTTTCTTTCTAACCTTCAAGTACCTCATCTCAAGATGTGGATAGATTGAAAAGGGGATGGGAGGGGGAAGAGGAGAGAGGGAAAACTGATTGGCATTTAATAAATATAAATAAAAAACCTGCTATTTAAATGAAGATAAATACATAGAGATGGATGGATGGATAGATGGATGGATGGATGGATGGATAAATAAATTATGTGTTTAGCCTTTTTTCTTCTGTCTTAGAAGCCAGCCTAAGGTGCAGAGTGATTCCAGCTACCCTATGGTGGGGGGAGGGACTTTGAATATTGGAGAAAGGGGAAACTGCAGTTGGAATGTATTGTATAAGAGAAGAATAATGGGGGTGGGATAAAGGGCTGTGTGGGGAGCAAAAGAAGTAGAGGGAAGGGAGCTAGGTTTCTTATGTAAAATTTTAAAAATTGAATAAAAGAAGAAAACAAAGCAACAAAGCAACAAAGGAAAAGAAAAATATTTCTATAGAGTCTCAAAACAGTCACAAGTTAAATTGTGCCAGACTGAATCTTTCTTCTCACAGTCTCAATGACAGAAGTGTCTAGAAATTACTTGCTTTCTCTGAGTTCATTTGTAACCTAGCAGGAAACTGCATCAGTATTACATTCTACAGTGGAATAATGAGTGAAATATTAATTTAGTGGACTATTCTTCTGATAATTTTTAAGTTTCTAAAAAATACTTTTGACTGTCTAAAAAGAACGGACCAATCAACCATCCTACCCTTGTAAGACATTTAATTCTTAGATAAGCATTGCATGATAGCATTAGAGGCATCTGGAATTCAGAAGCATTCCAGAAAGCATCACTCAAAAGCCGGACACAGAACTGGTATAGATAGATACTGCTACCACTAACAGTACAGAAGAATCTGATTACTGGAGGACACAGCTTAATGCTGTTATCAAGACAGGAGGGGGCTTCAATATCAAACCCAGTGGAGTAACAAATTGGACTCCAGTCTGTTCCACCAGAACTCATAGAAATTCTGAGATGCCGATGGTATTTTTAAAGACATGATCTTCAAGATGAGGATCAGAAATTTGAGCATTAACATTACACTCTACGATCCCACCCTAGACCCACTGAATCTGCCATTTGGAAAGTTTTCTAGGAGTGGATACTCAAGTATGAGCATACCTTTTCTGCTGTCTGCAATGGCACTGAACAAATGGGCTATCTCCTAACGACTTTGTCAGAAGACTCGTTGGTGGACTTCTTTAAAAAGGCTAAAACAATGAAAGACTTCACATGGCTTCACAGCCTCAAGGGAAAAAATCAGGGAGATGAAAATGCCTGCTACCTAGAGATAAAGAGAAAGCAAACTCTGTTTCTTTCCAATAGCTTTCACATTAAATCAAATGTTTAAAACGCAGCTGTTATGCAAGGCAATGTAATTTTAGTTTGCTTTGGTTTTAGTTTACAGTGTTGGGGATTGAACCCAGAGTGTGACACATCCTACAGAAGAGCTCTACCTCTGACCCACACTCAAGCCCTGTATTTATTTATTTCATCTTATCTCTCCTACTTTTCAGTGAGAGAATTATTTCAGTTTTTCATTTTTTTTGGGAATTCCATACATGAGTACTATATTTCCACAAATTCTACCTTTCTCCCATACCCCCACTCCTTCTCAAAGTCATAGCTGCTTCTTTAGAGTTATTGGTGTGTGTGTGTGTGTGTCTGTGTCTGTGTCTGTGTGTGTCTGTGTGTGTCTCTCTCTGTGTGGTGCTGTATGTGTGTAGAACCTACTGAGTCCATTTGGTGTTACCTGTATCATATGTACATGTAATTATCACTGACAATTTGGTACTCAATAATCTATCAGGGAGCCTGGCCCTGGAGAAAATGGACTCTCCCTTCTCTCAGCAACTGTTGATTTTCTTCAGCTCTTCATTTAGTGGTAGGGGCTTGTGAAATGTCCTCGATCTACATTGGAAGTTAACTGGTGTTGTCATTGCTCAGGTGTTCTTTGAGCAGCTATAATGCTAATATTCCATAGGTATAGCTTCTCTGCAATGTTCTTGTGGCAGTATATAACAGCAGGCGCCCTAGTCTTCTGGCTGTTAGATTCTCTCCACCCCCAATTCTATGATTTTCTCGATGCTTTAGGTATGGAGCTAGGTATAGCTGTAACAAGTAGTTCTGGGAACTACATGATTATTTACTCCCTGTATTTTGGCCAGTTACAGATCTCTGTAACACCTGCTGCCTGATGTAGAAGAATCTTCTTTGATGACATGAGGGACCCACATTTGTCTGTGGGTGTTGCAAGGAGGCTGCTTTTTGGTTCCTGGCTGCTCAGACCTGAAATAATCACACAGAAACTTTGTTAATTAAATCACTGCTTGTCCCATTAGCTCTAGTTTCTTATTGGCTAACTTTTACATGTTAATTTAACCTATTTCTATTCATCTGTGTATCGCCACGTGGCTGTGTCTTACCAGCTAAAATTCTGCCCAGCTCCAGCAGGGTTACATGGCTTCTCCCTTACTCTGCCTCCTTTCTCCCAGCATTCAGTTTAGTTTTCCCCACATACCTAAGTTCTACACTATCAGGCCAAGTCAGTTTCTTTATTAACAAATGGTATTCACAGCATACAGAGGAGAATACTACATCATGTAGGTATAGTGAAAAGCATTTAGTAGGTAACTAGAAATAATATTGGTTTAGTAAATCATATTGGTTTAGGGAAATAACTGTAATAGATCGTTTATGTGGGATTTCCCTCTGTATGCTATGAATGACCAAGCAGCCTCCACTTATAGGTCATAATCTCACACCTGTGCCTTCCCAGCTATTTGTAGTTGGTTAGTTCCAGTACCAGGCATGTATTCCTTCCTATTAAGTGGGCCTTAAGTTCAACTAGATCCCTAAGATAAAAGTGTCACTATTGTACCATTGGAGATTTCGTATCAAGCTGGTGATTGTTGTGTCTCATAAATTTACAACTGGGTTAGATTATTGGTTGTTCTCCCCCTTGAAGAGCTTGCATAACTTTTTCAAATATTATAAGACCTACTCCTTAGGTCTCTTCCAGCTTGATACCTCCAAGTGTTGTGTCTAATATGTATTAGTTATCGTCAGCGGCAGAATCTTACCTTCAAGTTATAAAAAGGAAACAAGGGCAATGCTAATAGCCTATATTGTTTGGGAAGTCTCTTGGGTACCCTGACTAATAACTTGAAGTCAGATTCCCATGTCTAGCACTGGTGTTTTTGATAGACAGTCTATGTGTCTTGGAGGTAGCATTATCATCTGTAGAGCTAATGTTTATTTTATCTCTCTTTCTCTCTCTCTCTATCTCTTCCTCTGTCTCGCTCCCTCTCTTTCTCTCTCTCCATCCCTCTCTTCTCTTTCTCTCTCTCTCTCTCTCTCTCTCTCTATATATATATATATATATATGTGTGTGTGTGTGTGTGTGTGTGTGTGTGTGTTTAAATATATATGTTTAAATGTAAAAATTTAAAAAGCAAAAGGTTTGGGTAATTTTGGTAATATTTTAACTTTTGAAATCTAAATATGTTTTATATAATATGAAAAGGGGGTAATTATAAATCTTTCTTCAAAAAGAAAAAATAGATAGTCTACCCAGAAACTTTATCACACATGCTTTTGCTGTCTTGAATTCTCTTCTAAATTATCTCAGAATTTCAGACTGAAAGATATATCACAGCTTGCCCCACCAAGCTATCCTTTAAAGTATTGTGTTTATCTCTCTGCCAATGGTAGTGCAGGCTCAATCAGCATCCTCATTGAGAACAATTATTTTGTGGAGACTGTACCATCTTGAAGAGTCCTCATTTTTAAAACTTTTTTCCTTATATTGAGACACTGAAAAAACATCTACCTGTTCATTTGACCCCTCCCCTCTACCTCTTTGAATTGTACCAAAAGAGTCCACATTACATTTTGTTTATTTATGAATCAAAGTCCTTTATTCTACTTAGCTCTCAAATAAAGTCACCTCACACTTAGTTTAAAGACTTAAACACTTAAACACTTGCCCAGCCCCAAGCACTATGCCTCTTGACCTTATATGCAATTAGAATTATTCTGAAGCAAGGAGGCTTCACTTATGGTTTTATATATTCTCAATCAATTACACTTTTTAAAATTGTTTGTATTAGAACTAGAAAAAAACATCCTTAATGTCTTTCAACACTTGTGAGTTATTTTACTGTACCCTGTCCTCCATTTCCTTACAGGACACTTTCTGCCTCCTTTCTAAATTGTATGTTATATCTACACTCACCTATTTACATATAGACATGTATATAAAGACACGTAAGCTAGTATCCAGATATAGTCAACAACCTGAGTCTTTTATTTTTTTCTTTCTGAGTTTGGATCCCCTGTGCTTTCCAGATACACCACATGGCATTTTATTATGTACATTACATCCTTTGTGTGTTTATTCTTTGCTCTTCTCTAGGCCAGACACAATTAATCCATGTCCTGGATCCTCTTCATGAAGCAGTTTTTGAAGTCTCTATATCAAGTCTCTGGAATGTGTTGTGGTTTATCTAACTGCCTCTCGGTGAGTTCTCACTGTTAAATATAGCATTTTTTTAAAAACCTGGGTCTATGTCCATCATCACTCTAGATTCTATTTATTCAATTGACATATCCCCTGAGCCCAAATTAGCTCTGGGGACAGCTACATCACAACATTTGTTTCTAAAGATAAGACTGTCATTTAATACCTCTAGGCATTTTCTCACACTCTTCTTTAAAGTTTAACTTTTGCTGTAAGCACTGTCAGATTTCTGTGTTTTGACCCAAGTACAGAACCTTACATTTATCCTTGTTAAATTGCATTATGTTATTTCATCTCAGATTGTTTCATGCTGTCAATTGGTATCCTAATTCTGCCATCCAACAGTCTCTATCCTTCCCAGCTTTGACAACTGCAAAGCAGATTAGATTCTCTGCCATATATTTCTCCAATTGCTAACTCTAAAATGAAGGTGGGTAATTTTCTTGAGAAGCATGTGTTGACCTGAGGGAATGTTCTATTGTACATTGCTTCAATGTCTCTTCCTAACTCTCAAATTCTATGATTAAATCCATATTAATTTTTTTGATGAACTCCAACTTTGCTTCCTAAAAAATTCAAAAAGGAATAACAAAATTGGCAGATCCTGAGATTATCAATAAAAATTTCTCTCCTGGTTGATGAATATCTATTGATCAGATCCTTGGTTGTAAGAAAATTCAGTTAACACCTATCTTTCTTGTCCATAAAATATAAAATATATTTGTTTACTGATTTATTGAAGTGTGAACACTCTTTATCTACAATGTAAGGTTTTGCCAAACATGACAGTGGGAAGACTCGCTTAATATACTTAACTACAACATGGCATCCTTAGTCATCAATACATTTTATCACTACCTATAATTCTATCTTTAAAGAACTCTGTGTAATTGCTTATCCAAAGACAATTTCTCCATGTGAAAATGTGGGGAGAATCGATATACTACCACTAAAACTTTCCTACTATGAGAGAATTAAATCATGTAGATAAAAGATCAACTCGTTTGTACAAGAATCCATCCTTTTCATTGATAACCAACATACTCCTAAAACTAATAACTTCATGTGAAAACCCACCCACTTGAATTAAAATTTGTATTCAGTGAAGAATACATGTAGCAGTCAATCTACTTGGACAAATATCTATACTCTGCAAGAAACAAGCCTCTCCCATGAGAATCTGCACATATAAAGAAATAAATATAATTACTTCAATAATCAATAAACATAGCCAGTCATCATGGAAAATGAATTCCAAGATTAAATACATATACTCTATGAAAGTTTCAAAAACTAAAAATAGTAACAATAAAATTTTGATAATGATGGGAAAGTTTCTGATGCTGGATCTCTCTCTCTCTCTCTCTCTCTCTCTCTTCTCTCTGTCACATGCCTGTAGGCCTTTACAGAAGCAAAAGTGAGTTTAGTAATTGGCAAGTTGACTATATCAGACTAAAATGAATAGAACTCCCCCCCAAAAAAAAACCTATAAAATTCAAAAAATCTTCTTCATTTGGGGGATTTCTCTGTCAGTTCTTCCTCCTTCAGGGTCCCTCTTTCTGATGTGTGTAGCAGATATTTCTTACTCATCTGCTCTATCTCCCATAACAAAGCACATCTCTAGGTTCTTGATGGGAAGCCTTTCTCCTTCCTTTCAAGATCCTGACTGTTGTCTTTGGCATGATGGTTTTTTTTCTCTGTTAATTACTCTTTAACTTCAAAGTCTGATCAAGAACCCCCGTTGTCATAAGGCTTTCCCTCATAATAAAGGTCATTCTGCAGGATAATAGGTCTTAGCTCCTTTTTCGAACTAACCAAACCTATATCTTAAAACAGCAGGGAGAATAACTGTGGTTGGATGTTATAAGCCCAGAGGAGATGAACAGTTCAGGAGAAGTGAATCAGAATGTCAGAATAGCATATCAGTTGAAGATGCCAATCTCAGGAATATGTATATGAAACATTCAGTAAATATACTCTCAGATTTCAAAATAAGCACAGTGACATGGTATATAGTTTTATTTGTGTGTGTGCATGTGTGTGTGTGTGCGTGTGTGTGTGTATATGCCAATAAAACTTTACTCACAAACCCAGACATACGGTCTTTGGGCCAGGCCAGTTTGTTGAGGCCTGATGATGCCTGTCTGACACCAACTTCAGGTCAAGAACTGCAACTTTCCCAGAAAGCCCCTTCAGGCTTCCAGATAAGAATCCGAGGGGAACCACAGCTCCACAGTGACACTCATTCCCTCACTGTGGCCAAGTATTCACCATCCAATTCTGCAAAGCAAACCTGTGGCAGGCAGAAAGCTGGGACCCACCCTGACACAGGCTGAGAAAGACCTGAATATCTTTGAAGCTGGATATGAATCTAGGCCTGAGTTCCCACTCTAGCTGATCACTGTTCCTAGTTTTACTATAGTTTTGCCTTTGGCCCTAGAACACAAACTCTTGGCAGACTGGACTCCATCCATCCCCAGGAGACATAGGCCAAGGGTTGATAAGAAGACAAAGCATGGCTTCATCCCAGGCTCCCCAGTGGGGAGCTTCCACTAATGAGGTGATAAACATAGCCAAATCCAAGGTGACAGTTCCCCTAGGATTCCCTCTTTCAGTCACGGTGTCTTCAGGCCTTGTGACCTCCCAGAGATATCTAGATATAATTGCCTGCCTGGTCTCAAATCATCATACTAGACTCATGTGCCCATCCATTCCCTTGGATGCCCCTGGTAATGGCTACTTTTCAAGGTGACCTTGGAGTTGGGGGTACCCTCCTACCTGTGTAGTAGGTAGTAGGTAGGGGTACCCTCCTACCTGTGTGAGTAGGCCACACAGGTTATCTCTCCCTTGGCACAGAAGAGCAGAACCCATAACTACCTAGCTGAAGGCTTCAGTTTCATCTTCCTCTTGCTGTGTCACACTGGCCAAGTTGTTCTCTGAGATGTTTTTCCATGTGACAAAAAGAAAGAAAAGATATCAGCATGAGGGTCAGGTTCATGTGGACACACATGCCCACTCCTAAGCATCTACTGGTTCTCCTTCGAGTAGCCATTGAGATACTTGGCCCCTGCCTTGACTTCCCACCCCTCACAGGCTGTGCCTGTTGCCAATGGTACATAGTTTTCTTGCTAGATTTTTCTTTTAAAATGTTTTCTACATATAATTAGTAGTTTAAACCCTGAGAGTAGTGAAATTTGTAAAACACTAAAGTGTGCATTTAAATGTGGAGAATTTAATCATTCGTTGAATTAATAAGTGGTGTTGACTAGTATCAAATTAGTAGCTAATGAAAAATGTAGTGAAAGACTTTTCTCAGAAGAAAAAAAACTGTATTTACCAAAAAACAAAATCAAACATATATTAACAGCTTAGGAAACTGAAGACTTTAGATTTTTCAGCTTTGATAAACTCAATATCAATTAAAGCACACATCCATGGGTGTTCATTTGTGTCAAAAGATGGTATCAAACATTTGAAAATCTCAATGCAGAAACAAAAACAGCAACATGTCACCAATACTAATCCTGAGAAATAGGAAGATGTTGCCATAACACAGCTAAATTGCAACCAATCAGCTCAGCCCGCAGTCTTCTCCACATTAGATCATCAATTTGTTCCCTTATAATTACATGATTTAGAAAGAACTTCTGAGAATGTTGAACACTCAAACAACAATGGGCAAAGCAGAGTACATGATGTCTTAGACATTGTGTTAACTGCTCTGAAAGAAGGACCCAACCATTGTCAGATTCAGAGATACCGGGATCACTTTATGATATTAGAGTCCCAGGACATTTCTGTCATGTTGCTCTTCATCCTCAGAGCCTTATTTACATTGAAAAAAGACAGTTGCTGCAGCTCCTATCACCAAATGAGCATCCTCACCAAAGATGCCTGTATTCTCTAATTTACATCTCATGGGCTACACTAGCCACATAATCACAGTTAGCAGCAAGGAATGACGGGAAATTTAAAGTAGTGGTTGAATAGATAAACATTGCTGCTTTGTTATCTTTCCACTATTAGCCCATTATATATAAAACAGAAAAAATAAAAAACACTCTCTGCATTCTCACTTGAGCAAATGATTTCACAATGAAGCAAGAGAAATAATTATCAAATTCTTTAGTTCCAGTTTCATGACGAAATCTTACCACGTACAGTTACTAGAAAAATCCTTACAAAAACATTGGGAATTCATATTCTAATTTTTTCTTATTATGGGATCTATGCTTAATTTTCTTAACTTAACATGTCTAATTCAGGTAGAAGTGTGTATTTAGAATGCAAAATCATCAAGATGCTTAACACATTAAAAGAAAGTCTAAGCACAGGAACACTTAAAAATTTCCTTTCCTCATGACACAACCCAGAACAGCAACTCTTTTGTGAACTGTTCTAAATTATCACACATGACACAAAACTCCGTGCCATAAAAACATGATTATATTCCTTTGAGGGGGACCTGCGGAGACCCTAAACAATCCAGGTTAATGCTAAGACCGAAGGTCCCTTGCTGAATCAGCATGAAGATTTGACTGACCCAATGAAGAGTGGGTTGGCAATAAAGAAACTAGACAAATAGACTTTTATACTTTCTCTCTCTCTCTCTCTCTCTCTCTCTCTCTCTCTCTCTCTCTCTCTCTCTCTCTCTCTCTCTCCATAACCCTGGGTGTCCTAGAACTCTCTTTGTAGACCAACTGGGCCTTGAATTCAGAGATCTGCCTTCCTCTCCCTTCCCAGTGTTTGGACTAAGGGCATTGCCACCACAGCCCAGCAGGTAGTTTGTCTTCTGTCAACTGGCTAATTAGGCAGTCAACCTTATAGTACCTGCCAAGTCCCTCCATCCCCTGAAACTTCCCCAACCCCAAACTCTATGGTAAAGTATCACATGTTAAAATTTCCTCATCAGTTAGAGACTCATGTACTTATGGAAGACAATAAAAGTATTTTGATTCTACAGGAAAGTTAAAGCCATAAGCATTTCTCACCATGTACTCAGAATTTCTAAATTAGTATTTTGTACACACATATGCCTCGGTCCACACCTGCAATTTGAATACCATTAATTAAGACTTTTATACTTAAATCAATATATAAATTAGAGGATGGTTTTACAAATGATCTTGTTTATTTGATAATAGTTAATACAATCAGCTTATAATTTACAGCTACACAGTAACTAAGCAACAATAACAAAAACTCCTAGGAAAAATGATGCATAATGGAAGATTTCATGCATGGCACTTTCCAGAGAAGTGTCATGGATAATTGGATGATGATAATTAACAATAGATCATCAATGTGAAGGATGCATTTCAAGCTAAACAAATCTTATCTTTTCCTCTTATTCATTAGGAAATGCAAAATAGGAAAATTTACTAGTCTGATTTTTAAAGAAAATTTACCCTTGTAAGGGATACCCTTGTAATAGCTAATGGCCCAGTAAGTATAAATCTGTAAAACTTGGCACATGGTGTTTTTTTGTTATTGTTCATTTGTTTGTTTTCCTACAATACATATCCTCATCAGCATTGTTCACTTTATAAATATAACTGCTCTGGGGCTAATAGTCACAAAGTCATAGATTTGGGAGTACTTATCTCAACACAGGAGCCATTATAATTGTGAGTACCTGTTGTGTTTCTTGATGACTCCTGTCAAGTACATCATTCATGTTGACTCTCTATAATGGACCTCCCTTGTCCTAAAAGATGTCTTCTAAAAGGAAGACAATGTGACTGAGCGGTTCAGTTCCTCTAGCCTCTGACATCATGGCTTCTCAATAAGAAAGTAGATGTCAACTCGGCATTTCCCATAAATTGGTGAGAAAAACAAATTTTGCAGTTTCTGTGGGTAGGTTGTGGACATTTCCTAGAATAATAGGGTACATATGTGAGATGCTCATAATCTTATGAAATAACGACATGATAGCAAACAAATACAAGAAAGCAATAGCATTGTTATTAAAACTATATTATTTCTTCAAGACATTTACTTTACACCTTTTTATACTTCACTGTTTAAAAGCTTACAACTACATTTTAGTTTTATTTTGCCTTTGTCAACCTATTTAGAAAAGCTTATATTCTTTCCTTCATGAAAGTCTCAAATACTTTTTGTAGACCTTTAGTATATGGACCTGTCCAAAATCTTTCACATCAGAAAGATAGAAGGGGGATGGGGAAAATGGCTTGGCAGCTAAAAGCACTGACTGCTTTTAAAGAGGACCCATATTCGTTTCCTCGTTTCTACATGGTTCACAACTGTTGTAAGAGGCCGCTTGTTTGTTCCTATCTGCCAAACCCCAAAGTAATCACACAGAAACTGTATTAAATCACTGCTTTGCCTATTAGCTCTAGTTTCTTATTGGTTAGCTCTTATATCTTAATTTAGCCCATTTCTATTTATCTGTGTATTGACATATGGCTGTAGCTTACCAGCAAGGCTCAACCGGCATCTGTCTCTGGAAGAGGTACATGGCTTCTTCCTGACTCTGCCTTCTTTCTCCCAGCATTCAGTTTAGTTTCCCCTGCCTACATCTATTCTGCTCTGTGCAGGCCCAAGACAGCTTTTTTTTTTAATTAACCAATGGTATTAACAGCATACAGAGAGAAATCCCACATCACACAAACATCTGCAACCAAAATTCACAAAATCACACACTTTCTTCTGACCTCCATTCTATGGACATGAGGTACACAGACATACATTCAGGCAAAACACCCATATACTTAAAATAAAATGAGAATAAAATTTAAAATTTTGATAACAAAATGGAGAAGGTAATTCAGATCCCTTCTTACCATAGAAACCTAAACTTAAAATCTTATTCAACCAAGAGTTAAATGATAATAGTAATGAATACATTGCAGGTCTTTTTCCAAATATTTAAAAATAATGATGTTTTGAGGGTAACTAGAACTGTGACATTAACTGTACCACGAGGAAAGGCATCTTAGCTTTGGATTCACTGGCACCTAGAATCCCAGTTATCCAACAAAATCTCAGACAGCCCCTACCACAACTATTAGAGGAAAAACTGAGTAGAAAAGGTAAGATCACATGCTACACCACAAGGAGCAACACAATACCAGTAAAACCTAAAGACCATACAAAACTAAGACCTGAATAACCAAATATGGATGAACCAGAAGGAAATGATCAAAAGAATAACCTCAAGAGAATGTTTGAAATTCTTAAAGATGAAATTAGAAATAACCTTAAAGAAATGGAGGAAAAAACAAAAGAAAAATTGGAAAATACCAGAAAATCAATTAAAGAAGACCATAAAAAAGAACTCAAACATATAACAGAAGCCCTTCAGGACTTGAAAAGTGAGATGGAAAAAAATAAAGAAAACACAAGCTGAAGGAATTATAGAAACAGAAATCCTGAGGAAAAGAACAGGAACCACAACTGCAAGTACAAACAACAGAATAGAAGAAATAGAAGAGAGAATCTCAAGTGCTGAAGATAAAATAGAGGAAATAGACTCAT
>JAQHUG010000095.1:1043471-1084045 GCA_028555095.1 Dicrostonyx torquatus | reverse complement strand
TCAGATACTGTTCCAGCTCCATCCCTGTCTGTCAGCTGCCACATTCTCCTCCATGATAGTCATCAACTCATTCTCTGAAACTGTAAGCCCCAAATAAACTATTTCTTCTATTAAAGAAAGAGGAGAAGAACCCTGAGGAACCATTCTGATTGCCCTGCCAAACTTCCAGTGCTGCCAAACCAAATCATTCTTGTATTTTCCACACCTTATTTCTCTCTTCCTAAATCTATTTCTGATGGTATAGTCTCTACTTTTCAAAGACTCCATCTTTTATAATTCTATCATAAGCAAGGCAGTATTGATTGCTTCCTCTCTGACTTCTCTGAAACAAATTTTAAATTATTTGCATATATTAAAATAAATAACTTTGAAATTCTTATGCTTTTTATTTATCAAACCTCAAATTAAAGACTTAATGTGCATAATTTTTTATTATCTCAGTCACACAAGCTGGATATTATTAATGATCTTACAAGTCCAAGAAAAGAAATTAAACCTTAGAGTAACTAAGAAATAAGTATATGATCAAATGAAAAGTGAATGGAAAGACACAGTTCTAATCCTGTATAAATCAATTCCCTTCATTTTAAAATGAAAACCAATTCTTTGTTGAGTGGCTATCATCTCTGTATGGATATAAATTCGGGTCTCCCACTCATAACTTCATCTGGGTGATATAGATGCACAGTGTATAGTAAGAACATCTTGAATTGTAATTAATCTATGAAAAGGAAAAGGCAATAATCATGTCTTCTCTGCTCTCTAATTCAACCTTCTTTCTGGCCACCTCAACTGCAAATCTCTTAGCACTTCAATTTGTCTCATTTACGCCACTCTTTTTATTTTATCTTGAAGAACAGACAAATACACCATTAGCCAAGCCTACTTTGTGCCAAAGAAAAGAAACAAATTATCTTTCTTTGGCAAGAAATAAAATTGTAATAAAACAAGTAATTGTCTAATTTGTATTTGACTTTGGTTCAACAAGTTTACACCTACAAACAGTTTAACACAGTAGTTAACATTCTCTGTCTTCAAACTGTTTGCTTTCAAATCCCAAGCCAACCTTAAGAAGTCACATAACTGGAGGAAAGGGGTTTAGCTTACCAACTGGCAATAATCATATATGTAAAATGAATACAGCATGCCCTACCTTTTCAGAAGCATCTATCACAAAGCAATGTCTCAGTCACTATCATCTATTATTATCAGCAAGTCATGCAAATGAAAAGGAAGTGCAATATAGATGATAACTGTTGAGTTAAAATAGAACTAACTGATGTGTTATTATGAAACACCTCCAATTCTTTAACTCCAGGTGGCCACACCTGTTTCTGTATGGGCAAGAACAGCATTCTCTACACAGACATACACACATTTTAAACTCCTGAGCAAAATAAACTGCTACAGTTTTGAGAGTCTAAACTTTGGAATAGCATGTTACTTAAAAACGATAACCTTGAAAACTGGAAACCAGAGATGAGATGATGGCATAATCAAACCTCACCAAAATGCCATTACTTCTGGAACTTGTTGGTTAAAAAGAAGTTGGATGGGCCACGCAAAGATGGCTAGTGAAAGCTTATAGATCTCAGCCGTGTGGGTGCTGTTCCTGGGGACTTAAAGAGAAGCAGAAAAGAATATTAAGGGAAGCAGAAGGAAGGAAGCCTTAACAGACAGTTTTCAAAGCCTGTTGTTGGGTAGAAATGACAAAGATAGCTTTCTTCTGAACTGAGCAATACAGCTTAGGGTTTTCCACGCGGAATACTGGATATGTTAACTGGATTGGTGCTGCTCCCTTTTTGGGAGGCATGGCTGGTCAGGGTCTATCATGGCCTGTCAGCTCTCTCCAACATCAGTAATATGAGAGAGTCCCTCCCCAGGGAGATTTCCTGCTCTCTGCCCTCCCTTATCCTTGGACCCGTAGGATTGACCTTATCTAAAAGTTGTCTCTAAGCCTAGTTACCTGATTTATCTCTAACATGACTCTGAGCATTGTTCCTTGCTAGAAGCTTTTACTCTGCTGCACATATGGTAACTAAGATTCATATTAGTAGCTTTTGCTATAGAACCCATCTGCCACATAGGAAGCCTTTTCATAGGAATGTGTTGTTTAGGTGATTTCTCAGCTACCACCCCCAACCCTATGGATTCCATATACTCTGGAATAAAATTGAGTGGTCTCCCTGAAGTCATCTTAGGAAGGGCTATCTCTGTCATATCCTTAGCTATCCAAACCCCGTTCTCTGCTTCTGCTCCCTCCACCCTTGTGGACTGGTGACCAATGACTCAAAAGAAGAACCACACTCCCTGTGGTGAAATTCAAGAGAAGAAAGAATGAACTAAGGAATTAATTGTTTTATACATAAAGAGACCAGGAGATGATAGGTTAGAAACTAAGCTTCTTTCTTTTCTTTTCCTTTCTTTTTATTAGTATATAAATACATGATATCCTCCCTCCAGCACTTCCCATATCTTCCCCTTCTTGTTCCCTCTCAAATCAATGTCTATTTTCCTAATTTGTTATTTTAACACATACATGCATATATATGTGTTAAATATATATATGCATAAATACATAAACAAAACCCATTGAGTCTTTATTTAGTGTTGCATGTATGTCTACAGTATCAGGACTTACCACTTGGTATTGGCTGGCCAATGGCGGGGGGGGTCTCACTCATGGGAGAGTTTAGTTTGTTTTTTTCTCTCTTTCAGCAGTCAGTAGTTACAAGTAGTTCTTTCTTTAGGGCTGGAACACTATGAGATTTCCAACGCCAATGTTAACACGTCTATTGGAACTGTTGTTGTTCAGCCTTGTTTAGGCAGTCGTATTGTTGAGATTTTATGGATGTGACTTCTCTGACATTTCCAGGAGACACATTATCACAGCAAACATTGTGTTCTTGTTACAATCTTTTCGTTCCTTCTTCCACAATGTCCCCTATGTGCAAGAGTTAGGTAGTAGATATAGCTTTGGGGCTAGCCACCACCTGGTCACTTGTTTTCTGCATTTTGATTGGTTGTGGTTTCTGTAATGATCACTAGCTCTTGAAAAAAGAAGTTTCTTTGTTGAGGGGTGAGAACTACAATTTAACTCCTTCAGCATTTGTTGGTGGTGGAGTAAGGAGAATTCCAAAATTGTTTGGTTTCGTTTCCTAACTTCTAAGAATGATGAATATTTTGGGGTATATTTTTTAGACATTTTTTTTCTTCTTTTGAGAATTCTCTTTTCAGGTCAATAGCTTTTGTTTTAATAAGTCAGAAGTTGTTTGGACTTTGCATTTTATGAGGGGTTTGACTTTTTATGGATTCTTAGTGGAATTCACATCATGCATCTCAATCCCACTTATTTCCCTGTCCCTTTGCATCTGCTCCCCTCCCCCCACAATAAAACAAAATAAAACTTAAAAGAAAAGAAAAATCTCATCATGGAAGCTGTAGCGTGACACAATGAGTCACACAGCACACTCGCTGGTTCATACATCTTTGCTTGCAAGTATTTGTTGCAATGAGTCATTGCAGAGGTCTGGTTCCAGGCCTCTGTTCTCTGCTGCACTATTGATACTGGGCTCTCAGTGGGACTCCTCTTGAATATCTGTTGTTGTCCTGTGTCATGGAGAGTCTGAAAATTTGGGACTGCAGGACTGGCCCTTTCAGAAGCTCCAGCAGATTATAGATGGGGATAGATGGGGTGAATGTTACAATGAGCCAATTCACTGCCCTGGTCTGGCCCTGGATAGTTGCTGGGTTGGTCAGCCCACCAGCTCTCCCTCATCCTCAACACCAAGGTGAGCTCTGCAGCACTACCCAGGCTACCTCACCCTATGCAATAAGCAGTAAGAGGTGGGGTTGGTTCTACTGCTTTCACACCCTCTGTGCCACTCACCTACCAGGGCCAGCTGTACTGTGTTTCCCAGGCAAGGTGCAGGGACCATGTTCCAGAGTGCTGCGGCGGGTCAGAGGTAGGGCCAGCTCTAGCTATCATGACCTCAGGGCCAGCTCTCCCATCTGCCACAGGCAGTGAGGGGTAGAGTAGGAGTGGAGGGCATCTTCCCCTCACCAAATCACCATACGGGCAGATGAGGGGCTCTGCAGTTGGGAGAGCAGGACCCTGGATCATAGGAGTGGAAGAACTGACCTTGCCCTTCAAGGGTTGCAGCGCTCAAGAAATCAGGCCGGCACCTCACCTGGGAAACACAGTAGTGCTGACAGGGGACACAGGTGAGCCTACCCTGAGGTTGTGAGAATGGGAGAGTTGGTCCTGCATCTTATGTCTACCATGTGGTGGTGAGGGCAAGGAAAAGATGCCCCCGCATCACTCCTAGCCACCTGTGGCTACTGCTCTAGGGAGGGCAGGCACTGAACCTCACCTGGACAGCACAGTAGAGTTGAGCCTGTGGACTGGGTTGCAGAAGAGCCAGCTCTGAGGACATGAACATGAGAGATATGATTTTATGAGTTCTTTAAACAATTTGGATTTTAATCCTATGTCAGATATATAACTAGCACAGACTCTCTCCTACTCCCCAGGCTTCCCCTATTTTCAATTGGTTATTTTTTTTAGCTGTGCAGAAGTTTTTGAGTTTTGTGAGGATGTGCTTAAATCTTTAGCAAAATAAAATGAGATTCAAAAAAATTACGCAGAAATGTTCCTGAGGTAGTGCATATGAAATCCTGATCCTCTTTATCTTCTGGTTTGAGTCGCGAGAGCCTGAACGTGGAGACTAAAGCACATCCCACAACAAAGTATGACACTCTCTGGTCTGTATGGAATACTGAAGGCACATTCCACAACAAAGTATGACACTCTCTGGTTTGTATGGAATACTGAAGGCATGCAGCCCGTGAGAAGGATTGCCACTCAACTGTAGTGTGGAGCATGACAAAAGTGCTTCTGTAAATGTGGGTGTAATATCTACCTTCCTTTCTGCTCCGCCTGCAGTTTACTGGTCTTCAACAATGGATGGATCCGTGATTTCCTTTTGGCCACTGGTAATCTAGTCAATATAGTACATAGAAATTGCTACATCACTGTTAACTGGGAATTTTTCAATGCCATTCTTTTCCATGATTTTCTCTTTCAGTGCACTCTTAAAATTCAGGCAGTACTATATGAAGAATTTTGTAAAGTCCAGAGAGAGTTACACGTGCAAAATATACAACCCTCTCAGTCCCTGGCTTTGACTTAATTCTCTACAGAAGTAGTTTATACTTTCTTAAAAGCCAAGCAAGTGAGACTTTGAAAAAGAACCCTACACCTGCCATTCAAGCCACTTGAATGCATGCTTCACACAGCACAAAGAACCTTTCCACAAAAGCTCTGCAAACTGCATATTTGTAAGAAAACATGTAACTGCTCTTCCCTCGGATCACTGGCTTTGAGATCTTCAGAGTGACTGCTTACTGATACAAGTTTTCAATACATCATGAATAAATTATTATTAAAGTGAACATTCTGTTTTATGCTTTTATCAATTCTGCAGTTATGGTCTTTCTCTATTTCCTTGTTCTACATATTTTAATTTCAAATGACAAAACTAAATTTTATCACTTTTTGTAAACTGTACTACAATAAAAAGTAGATCTTTAGTAATATCTGTCATTCCTCAAAATAAGAAGTTACTAAACGTCAAATTCATTTCCTGGCATTTATGTTTGCATTTTTTGTAAAATACTAAGATAGTGTGATTTGCAAAGCTATAAATTTTGGCATTTTTCCCTGCCTGTCAATCTATTCATGGCACCTTCTATGGCACAATTGTCTTGTACCCTGTAAAAAATTGTCACTTATATTGGTTTAATGAAATGCTGGTTGGCTTATTAGCTCTGGCTTCTTATTAACTCTTACATCTAAAATTAACCCATAATTATGTCTGTGTTAGCCATGTGACTTGGTACTTTTTATCAGTGAGGCAGTCTCATCTTGCTTCCTCTGCATCTGTGTGACAACTGCAGACTGAGCCTTTCCTCTTCCCAGAATTCTCCAATTCTGGTCACCCCACCTATACTTCCTGCCTGCCTACTGGCCAATCAGCATTTTATTAAACCAATACAAGTGACAATTTTTTACAGGGTACAAGACCATTGTCTCACAGTACTCCCTCCCTTTTCTTTTCAAAGCAAAAACTTTGAATCTCATCTTCTTTGTTTAGCTTTATTTCTGACCATTATATGTAACAACTTGCAACCAACATTCTAAACAAAGGCAAATATCCATAATCCATTTTTGGGGAATGTGGGCATAGTCCATACTTCCTGCTGACTGGGGTCTCTGATAATCTTATGGGGACCTAAAAAACTTTAGGATTATGGTCAAGTCTGACTGGAATATTCTGTGAGCCTGGATCATCTCAGCCTGCAGTCTCTAGGCTGTTCTGGATGTAGAACACAGAAGAAACTCCAACAGAAGTCCTCTGTAATGTTGGCTATCTGGGACACCTACTCCTATCAGAGATTTTTCAGGGAGTCTTCCTTGATCAAACCTGATTTTTCTTAACCAAGAATGAATCCACAGCCTCTCATTTCCTGTGGAGACAAAAGCAAAATCTATTCTCCAAAGTAACATATATTTTTACTTATATTTTGAAGTCAAAGCATTTTCAAAACATATAGGTTGGATGATTCCAGCAGCATATATAATCAAATGTCTTTTAGCAGCTGTTGTTTGTTCCTTAGCCATCAGAGAATTCAAAGACAACACAATAACATACAGTATCCAAATTCTCTGTGTAGTTTCCATCTTTATGTGGCTTTATTTTAAACTCTGTTTCTCTTATTTTTATTTATAATTTTTGGTTTTTTGAGACAAGGTTTCTCTGTGTATCTTTGTCTTTCCTGGAATTCATGCTGTAGATCAGGCTGTCCTTCAACTAAGAGGTCCACCTGCTTCCCAAGTGTAGGGATAAAAGGTGTGTAACACCATACCCAACCACTCTTTTTTTTCTTTCTTTCTGAGTTCTGTGGGACAATGGTCTTGTACCCTCTAAAAAAAAACTGACACTTGTATTGGTTTAATAAAGTGGTGATTGGCCTGTAGCCAGGCAGGAAGTTTATGCAGGGCAACCAGATCAGGAGAATTCTGGGAAGAGGGAACGCTCAGTCTGCAGTTGTTACCCAGACGCAGAGGAAGCAAGATAAGATAAAAGGTACTCAGCCACATGGCTAACACAGACAAGAATTGTGGGTTAATTTAAGATGTAAGAGTTAATAAGAATCCTGAGCTAATACGCCAACCAGTTTATGATTAATGTAGACCACTGTATGTTTCTTTGGGACTGAATGGCTGGGACAGGGCGGGACAGAAACATCTGTCAACAGCCACCTAGCTCATATTTTATCTACCAAACTGCTCATGTTAAAATAATTCCAGAGCCCATATTAGAGTTATTTGTGTGATGTATTAAACTCATATATATGAAATAAATAGCATGAAAGGTTCTTTGTTTCAGTTTGGTGGAACTTTGATGTTAATCCTTAAGATGTATGGAGCTTAATTAACTTACCATGTTCTGGTACTAAACCATTAGAAAAAGAAACCATATGTTCTGCTGATAACCACATGCTCTATATTGCTAAACTGTGTTTCATCCATTTGGTGCCTCATTTTAAAAATAAAAACTGTACAAATTGTAACAAATGTGAATTTTTGATAACATCATTTCTCTCATAAATCTGTTAGACAATTTCCATATTTTAATATGTTTATTTATACAAATTGAATGACAAAGTATTTCAAATCATATTTGTGAAATGGTTAATTTTCTTTTCAGTGCTGTATATTGAATCCAGGACCTTATGCATATGTCCTACCACTAAAATATGTTCCCCGTTCAGTAAGTGATTAATATGAAAAATATATAGTAACTTCCTACTATCAATAGGAGCAATAAACATCAAAACGTTGTTTTAAGATGGAAAAAAAGACTTTTATTTGATGGAATTTACTATAACAAAGTATCAAAGACTGGATGGTTTAAGCAACACAAATATATTTTTCCTGGTTCTGAAGTCTAGGCGTGTAAAATCAATGTGTTGGCTTCCAAAGAACTGTATTTTCCCTCTGCTCATGTGATAATTACTAAATGTGTGCATATGAGTTCAGATCCCTACTTCTTAAAAGAATATCTACTATATTGCATTGGGGTTCACTCTGAAGACCTTTTAACTGATTTGAATCTTTAAATATTATGTTTCAAATATGATTACCACCTGAAGTACTGGGTATTAGTATTTCAACTATGAACTATGAGATGGGGGGGGGGGGAACGTGAGAAACACCTTAGCCTAATACACTTGAATAAGTGCTTCTCCAAAAATGGTATATAATGGTAGCAGCACATGAAAAATATATTGAATAGAAAAAAATCATTATGAAGTACAGGTCAAAACCACATGCCATACACAAACTACCACTTGGATGAAAACGTAATGCCCATTGAAATAAACTGATCATATAATTACAAATATTCTATGATGTCACTTTCCTGACATACCAATCTACAATTAAAGCATAAAGTGATGGTTGTCAGAGGCTAGGGAGGTAAGGTGATGGGAAGGGGGCTGTACTTAAGAGGTGCAGTTTCCATTTTCAAGATAAATTCTCTAGGGAGTGAGCTAGGGAAGAAGGGAGAGTAATGAAGGGGAGAAAGGAAGTTGAGATGAACATGGCCATAATACATAATGTACTAGACATATGAGCACGGACATAATACATGATGCACCAGACAGAACTGTCAGTATGAAACCCAACACGATGTACCATGAACATGCACCAATAAAAACATTTCTAAAATGGTTAGGGATTATGGTTACTCAACAATGTGAATAAAATTAATGACTGAACTATTTATTTACTGTGAAAATTGTAAATTGTCTATACTTCTTTGTGTCACCATGACTTTCTAAAAATATTTAACAATTACCCACTAAATATAGTCATATTATTGTTTTCCTGCACAGAAAGATGGAGTTGACACATTGAAGAAGTAGCAAAAGCAGGTCTGGAGCCTTGGCCTATCCCATCATACACTGGAGATTCACATCTACAACTAGAACACATGAACCACAATTCCTCAGCATGCTTCAACTATTTGCTGGAGAAAGTATTCAAGATTATTATGAGAGACTATGAAACACAGAGAAAGTTCAATTTGTTAATGTGAATCATATTACTGAATTCCTTACTAATGGATTTTTTCCTTCTGGGGCAGTAATTATACACTAGCACCAGTGGTTATCATGTCATAATCAAGGAGGAGATTTTTATATATCAGTTACGATGGTACAAGCAAATCCAAGTGGTACTCATTCTCCTTTGACAGCGTTGTCTTTCCATATGAGAGAAATAGTTATTGAACTACCTAGTTATCTGAATTTCAAAATAACAAATACCTCACTCTGGTTTGTAGAGGAAATTAGTGCTGATACTTATGTAATATTTCTGGAATGCCAAGATTTGTGCTTCGTTTTACCATTAAAAAACCTGACTGCAAGGTTAGACTCTCAAGAGAAATTGTTTTCTCAGCCAATTTCTTCCTGGATTCATAGTTTATAAAATGAAACAGTGTCTAAGATACAAAGAAAACACAAATTAATAAAATACAAGACAAGAGCTACATATCATTTTTGGTGAAGATTTATGCACACAAACTGCCAACTGCTTTTTTAAAATAGACCCTATAGACTTCCAGTTGCCATAGTAACTGTACAATTTTATTGAATGCAAAAGAGTAAACAGATGAGAACAGCCCAGGTAAATCATCAGCGCCAACATTGATGGCCTCTCTGTGGTGGAAAGAGCACAAACTGTAGCTTCCCAAAATATAATCATAATCATAATTTAAAACCTTTACTTCAAGGTCTATAAACATTTCCCCTCTAAAACTTTCTTTCATTGTTGCTTAACTAATTACTCATTCAGAGAATGGTTTAATTAATTATTGATAATTTTGTTATTGAAACACAGAAGGCAACCATATTGCAAATGTATGAACACAGCAACCCAGACCAACCTTTAAACTGCCCTTCCATACACTCATGAAGAAAGACAGGGTAAGGACTAAATCACTATTCAAAGTACAAGCATACTCTGACATAATCATAGGACATTTTTGAAGAAAAGATCTCAACTAAAATAACAAAAAAATAAAATATTGATAAAGACAGAGGAAAGAGGACTATAATTTATAATTCCATGAATGCTAAACAAATATTTATTTAAGGGTTCTTTTCTGTTTTCAAAATTACAAAACATATGTTTACCTAGATTTACCTAGAGTTCTTATTTCTTATTTATGCTTAACCTAAAAGCTTTCAGAAGGTATAGAAAATGATACTCAATATTCACCCTTCAGAAATGGGAAATAATATGATAATATACTCAAAAGTATCACAAGTTGCTAATGAATTCTACACATAATATTTGTAAGACATATTTTAGGTATTTCTGATCTAAGGAACCAATATTTATTAGAATATCTGTTCTTAGTGCTGTGTAGTTGTTAGAGAAGAGCATGTTTGATTTATTATTTGGCCACAAAATAGAGAATAAGGCATGTTCTAATTGTTTTATTTACAAAGGGATATACTATATATGTATATCACACAAAAATTATAATACAGAGTTTAATAAATTCCTGTGAAAATAATAAAAGACACACTAGAATGCATCCATCTATGGGTATGTTCTTGAATATTAATAAGAAAAACTGATTATGTCATAATATAGAATATAAACCAGGTATTCTGTCAAATGCTTACAAACATGACAGTGCATTAGTTAGTGGAATAACGTGCATTGCACACACATATAGAGCACATGCATATAACATATATAGAGATTTTGATTAAATCCAGCCCCGCTCTCTCCCATCCACTTCTTCATTAGACTCCCCATCATTTTCCCTCCTAATTTTATTTAATCTTCTTAATTATTGTGTACAGTTTCCTCTTTGTTTAAATAAGCTAAATTATACACCAAACATGGAGACAAAAGGCAAACTGGAATGAAGGAATTAGAGAGGATGAACTTGATCAAAACAAATTATACACATATAAAACTCTAAATCAATAAACTTTACACAGGAAAAAGTATAAATCATTGAAAAGGTTGCACAGAAGGCAACTGCAACACTAGAGACACTTGGTAAATGGATCTTATTAGCAGTTGCTATTATACTTTTCTATGAATAAAAAAACTGAGAGCTATCCTATGAACAACTACAGATTAATATACAAGCTAACTTTTGTCATTAGAGCTTCAGTTTCTGACATCTGAATTGTAAATTACTGACTCTTAGCAGAGAGAAATATCTACCAAAAATGATCTCAATCCCAGCTTTAAGAGATAGTCTCCTATCACTTTAAATGGGCAGTGTGCTAGCTAGATCTCATAAATATCCTATATTATATACAAATAAAGTCAGTTGTGACATATTTAATCACGTTTTCAGATATCTTCTTGATTCTTTATTCTTGAATTGTAGGCTGTTTCAGGTATTCCTAGCTCAGGTAGAAAAGCAAGATTTTGTCCATGATACTCATTCAATTAATCTTAGTAGTGCCTCTGTCTTCTCCATCAAAGTACTTGGATAAAGAGTAATTTTAGCCTTCATCACACTTATAACATACAAAAAATTTACTATCTAGATGAAGCCTATTATAAAATACATGCATAGGTCTTAAATATAAAACAATGGGCCAAATTCATGTCTTTCATCAAGGACAGACCCATCTTCACATAATTGCTTCAATCAAGCAAGTGATAATTTTTAATATCACAGGAACTTTGAGGAGTACAAGGCAATTATTAAATTTTCTAAACAGCACAGAGTATTTCAGAACTCTTCTGTTTCCTCTACAGTGTACCTGATCCTGATTACGTTGAATTCTAAAGCTTTTTATCTTCCAATGTGCACTGAAATCTAAAGCTGTGTTCTTCTTTGCACCACAGATAGTCTGATCAGTTTCAATTATGAAAACAAAAGTTTTTTGCTCACAGTTATATGTTACTTAGCCACAAGTTGCATAATGACCAATCACAATAACCAGCTTTCAGAAGACAATTTAGAAGCAATGTCAATAAACTCTATATAAATTAGTATTTCACTGCTTCAAGTTTGAGGGGTTTTGTGGGGGGGTATTGATGGTTGTTCTTGTTTTGTTTTGTTTTGTTTTCCTAGAATAAACTCTTACATATTTGCCTACATGATCCTTGAATATAAGCTCAAAAACCAAGTAGAAGCATAAATATCTGAACATACTTTATAGACCTTTCTGGCATAATCCCTATATATATTAAGTCCTTGGAAACATTGAGGAAGGAAGATAAAGTATTTGCTTTTAATACATAGATTGCCGTGTTATATAATAAACAACTTTAGAAATGAATACTTTGGAAAATTGCTTTAATTTTTGATTCGATTTTCTTTTTCCATAGAGTATGTTAGTATCTCTCCAATCACACTTTAGCACTGAGCATCTGAAAGACTAAGCTTCAGGTACTTCCTATCTGATCTATAACGAGCCAAAACAAGACAACAGATAAAAGAGAGACAAATTCCCCTCAACAATTGGACTAGAAACTCATCAACACCAAAAATCAACAACGTAACCTGAGATGCTCACACTACAGTGCAAAAACACAAGCAACAGCAAAAACTATTACAACACAGCCCTCTAAAGTATCACCCAGTCTACAGCAATGCTCCCCTATGAGAGTAAACCAGATGACTCTCAATGCACAGAATTTAAATAATATATATGTGTTCAATGAGTTTAAGGAGCTTAAAGAAGAAATCAGTAAACACCTGCATAAACTTACAGAGAACAAAAATGAACTCTTGAGCAACCTTCAAGAAAACACAAATGTCTTAATGAAATAGTTAAGACAATTCATCATGTGAAAAGTGAGTTCAACAAAGAGATTGAAATATTGATCAAAACCCATGCTGAAATTAAGGTGGTAATGAAAAATTCAACAACCCGATCAAAACACTCAATACAAAACATTACCAGCAAAATGGATCACATAGAAGAAAGGAATAAGACTTGAAGACAATGTAGAACAACTGAGCACTCGGTCAAAGGGAGTTAAAACAAACTCCCAAATAGAACATACAGGAATTCAAGACACGTGAAAAGACCAGATCCATGAATCATGAGTATGAAAGGTGAAGAATTCCAAACCAAAAGTTCAGAATAGTTCTTCAGTAAAGTCATAGAAGGAATTTTCCCAAAACGAAGGAAGTATGGTGTCCATTCAGATATCAAAAGCACATACAAGACCAACCAGATGGGTTCAGAAAAGAATTTCCACCCATTGCATTATAGTTCAAATATTAAACATACAGAACAAAGGCAGGATACTCCAAGCCACAATAGAGAAACCACAAGTCACACATACATGTAAACCCATTAGAATAACAGTTAATTTGTCAAAGGAAACATTAAAATCAGAAGCTCTTGGATTTATTTACTTTGAGTATGTTACTAAATGTACTGAAAGATCACAGATCCTGTCAAACTTAGTTTTTTGTCAACTTGACACAAACTGGGGCCATCTGAAAAGAGAAATTCCCGTTGAGAAAATGGTTCCATTGAACTACCTATATACAAGTTTGTAGGGTGTTTTCTTTGTTGCTGATCGATGTGTGAAGGTCCAGCCTATCAATTGTGGTGCCAGCCCTGAGCAAGTGGTCCTGAGTCATACAAGAAAGCATACTGAGAAAGTCATGGAAAACTATACAGTAAGCAGGGATCTTCTACAGCCTCTGCTTTGGTTCCTGCTTCTAGATTCCTGCCTTGTTTGGATTGCTGCTTTAGTTTAGCTCCACAATTAACTGAAATCTACAGGGAGAAATAAATCCTTAACTCCCATGGTTGCTTTTGGTCATGGTTTTTATCACATCAATAGAAAGCAAACTAAAACATATCCTCACCCCAGAACCCCAGAGTATTATTCATCAAAACTGTTTTCCATGGTTAAAAGGAAGAAAAAAAGCTGATATAAACAAGCTAAAAGATTTCCTGTCAATCAAACCAGAATATCAAAAAATAAAAATACACATAACCAAGGAGCTACAGGAAGCAAAAAAAAAACAATACAATACAAAGTAGAATTAAGAACACTATGCAGTCTATGGAGCCATGCTGGTCTGGGTGGCCTATAAACAGAGACTGCTCATTCGTTTCCCAGCTGCCCAGACCCAGATAATCACACAGAAACTAAAGTAATTACAACATCGTTTGTCCTATTAGCTCAGGCCTCCTATTAGCTAACTGTTACATCTTAAATTAACTCATTTGTATTATTCTGTGTATCACCACGAGGGTGTGACCTTCCAGTAATGTTCTCAGGCATCTTTCTCCACTTACTCTTTCTCCTCTCTCTCTCTCTCTCTCTCTCTCTCTCTCTCTCTCTCTCTCTCTCTCTCTCTCTCTCTCTCTCTCTCTCTCTCTCTCTCTCTCTCTCTCTCTCTCTCATATATATATATATATATATATATATATATGTATATATATAATAGATAGATTGATAGATAGCCTAACTATATTCTGCCTTCCTATAGGTCAGAGCAGCTTCATTATTAATCAATGGTTATAAAAGATATTTATAGCAGAGGGGAATCCCATATCAGTGGTCTGTGTTGCCACCTGGGACCCTGGCATTGTCCAGGCCTGGGCTGATGTCAAGGTCCATGTCTGAATCCACAGTCCAATTACATCTGGGATCTGTGTTGTCCATGGCCTCTGTCACCTCTGGGGACCATAGGAATCAGAAATCAGAGGCCATGCTAAGCTGACCTTCTCCTTTACTGACACTGGGAAAGCTTGGTCCTATCTCTCACTGGGCACTGCAGCAATAGTGTTGGTCCAGACCCTCACAAGGGAGCTAGCCTCTAGGCTCTGGAGAAATGGGTCCACCCCTCACCTGTGGTGAGGGAGAATTGACTCAAAAGATTTTGGTATAAGGGAGCTACACCCATCCAATCACCTGAGGCAGGTGACCCCATTAGCCTGGAGTGACCAGCTCAGCTACCACCCAGACCTATAGTCGGCTCTTGAGATGGCCCACCCTATCATTTAGAAGCTCATGAAGGGAAGAGTCCTGCCACAGGATCTCCATAACTCAAGGCAGCTGCAAGATATCTCAGAGGAATTTCAGACAGGATTAAATGATGACGGTGTGCCAGAAACCAGAGGCCTTGAACAAGGCCAATGAGTCATCGCAATGAACATTTGCTAGTAAATCTGACTGAATATAAAGGTATACTATGTGGCACACCACTCCCAATGCAATGAGGACAAAAGAAGAAATGTTGGAGAGGGAAAAAAATTGGAGAAGCAAGGAGGTTTATTTTGAGTTACTGTTTTGTTTTGTTTGCTTTCTTTGTTTTGATTTTTTTAATACTCTTTGGGAGTCCCTGAAGTAGTGAGAGGAAATATTAGGAGATTGGGAGGTGAGAGGAATTAAATACATGATGTGAAGTTCTCAGATAATCAACAGAAAATTAAGCTTTAAGAAAGAACACTAACAGCACAATGATGTCAATGAGCACGGCCTCTCAATAATAACTTTACATATTGACAGCTTCAAATCCCAATTTAAATGAATAGGATAGTTGAATGGATTAAATAATAGGATCTGAATAGGATCTGTCAGGCAGTAATGGTGCATGCCTTTAATACCAGCACTCAGAAGGTAGAGGTGACAGATTTCTGATTTCTGTGAGTTCAAGACCAGCCTGGTCTATAGGGTGAGTTCCAGGATATCCAAGGCTATCAAAGAAAGAAAAGACACCATGTCTCAAGAAACCTAAAAAGAAAAAATGAAGAAATAGAGGGAGAGAGAAAAAGAAGGAAAAAAGGGAGGGAGGGAGGGAGGGAGGGTGAGGAGCAATAGAGAAAGATACCCAAATTCAACTTCTGACCTATCCACATGAGCTTGCACAAGTAAGGACACTTATGTGCAAATACAAGAGACAGAGAAACACTTTTTCATCATTGATTTGACATACTACATAGTGGATCACTTAAATATTCTACATGTGGTTCATTTTACTAATAGGTTAAATATATTGAAAATTAAAGTACAGTTTAAAGCTCAATGAAAAAGGTAGTTTTTATCCTTGGTAAGACTTTGTTAGAGAGAATAAATTTTCTATCTGTGAGTAGCGGTCAGCTGGAAATAGCTTCTGGGATGGGACATGTGTCCACTTCTTTCATTGTAGGACCCCCATCTGGCACAGACCTATGCAGGCTGTGTGCATGCTACCATAGTCTCTGAGAGTTCTTATATGCATCAGTCCTAATTATAAAGAGCATGTTTTCTTGGTGTCTTCCATCCTCTTTGGCTCTTAGAAACTTTCCACTTCCTCTTCCAAAAGGGTTCCATGAGCCCTGAGAGAAAGGATTTACTGGAGACATCTCATTTAGGACTGAATATTCCAAGGTCTCTCACTCTCTGCACATTTTCCAGTGTAAGTCTCTGCATTTGTTCCCATCTAGTGCAGGAGGAAGCTTCTCTGATGATGGCTAAGCAAGATACCCATCTATGAGTATAGCAGACTGTCTTTAGGAGTCATTTTATAGCTAATTTGCTTTGTCAGAAAAGTAACTTTTTGTTGTTGTTGTTGTTGTTGTTGTTTTTATAAATCCCTGCCCTTTCTGGTCTCAGGTTGTTGGCTAACCAAGCACTTTGGGGAATAGGTTCCATTTCATGGAGTGGGTGTTAAATCTAATTAGATTTGGTTGGTTACTCCAACAAGTTTTATGACACTATTGCACTAGTACATTTTGAAGACTGGTCACAACTGCAGATAATAGGTTATGTAGTTGAATGGCTGTTTACCTTTCTCTTCTTGATATGTGCATGGTACTTATGAACAATAGTCTCTAAGAGTGAAGTAAGAATGAAGATTCTAGGTAGGCACCAACTCAACTCCTCATGTTCAATGAGTGGTGTAGGCGCTGTCTTCAGCAATATGTGCTTATAATCAGTTTGTGGAGAGCAGCCAAGAGCCTTGGAAATAGACTGGATTGTTTGGGGATTCCCACGAGATCCCTTTGGCCAACAATTCAATTCTATATAGGTCATTTCATTTGATGAAGAGCGTGTCCAGTTAATACTCTGTCTCCCTTAATAAGGGGTCATATGAGACCACTGGAAAACAGTCACTTTATTACAATTCATAAAAATAGCTAAATTAAAGTTATGAAGTAGCAACAAAAATAATTTTAAGGTTGGGGTCACTACAACATGAAAAACTGTATTAAAGGGTCACAACATTAAGAAGGCTGAGAGCCCCTGTTCTACTATATTAGGTTTCCATACAGCACTTCAAATTTATTTTATTTTTGTCTTTGTCCTTAATTTTTCTTCATTTTTTTCTTCCTCAAAGGTTCTTTGTGTATATATTATGCCTTCTAGGGTTTTTTTTCTTTTGTGGAAGTCTTATTTGTGTGAATGTAGGTATCTCTGCCTCTATTTGTTCTTTTTTGTATTTTTTATTTGGGTCTTCAATTTTGTTATTGTTTGTTTTATTTTGCTTTGTTTTGTCCTTTTCCAATTTTTATTATATTATTTTATTATTAATATATAGATGTCTGTTTGTTTTTAAGGAGAGAGAAAAGGTGTGGAGTTGGATAGGAGCAGAGGTGGGGAGGATCTCAGAGGAGTTGGGGGAAAGGAAACCATAATCAGAATATATTACATGAAGAAAATTTATTTTTAATAAAAGAAAAACTGAAAAAATATACTTTAAAAAATAGATTAATTGGAAATATCTCATGTAGGGTGAAGGGAAATAATGGTCCTTCTGGACACCAGAATCTCAAACAAAACTCCCAGCCCCAGGTATTGGATGCTTTCCTTAGAATTATTGGGGCAAAGGGGGCTAAAAGACCCCCCTAAAACAATACAGGCTACTTATATTATACTTGGCTGCTCACCAGAACTTAAATAAGATCCTGTTGCTGAAGACACATCAAACATTTGACCAGAAGACTTGTAGAAATCATGTTTAAGTGCAACTGGAAGCATCCTCCTTGATGGCCAACCTTTATAGTACCACAAGGCGTGAGGCATGCTGATACAAGAAAAAATATGTCAGCACTCTTACCCAGCTATAGAACCTTTGAACTACACTAGTGACTTCTTTGAAAGGAAATGTTCATTTTTGCATAGTGACAAGAATGTATTTGGGGGCAACCAAAAGCTTTCTAATAGATATAAGTCCTCCTCAACAGAAGGGAAGAAATGGCTGGTATTCTAAACCTGGACAAGAATCCATGAACAAAGACCACAGAGGAGAAGTTATTGCTATCATTTTGCTAAGTCAATATCTATCTCAGAGCCTTCTAACTGCTTATCTTTGCTCACACAGATTAGTCTAGCTCATGTTGCTCATCAAGGAAGCTTCTTATGACAGTGGACAGAGGTTAAAACAGCGAACCAGAAACAAACAAATTGCAGAGAAAAAAATAACTATGGAGTGTTCATCTCTAAATGAGACATCTGTACCATATATACACACTTGATGCCCAGGAAACATTGTATAACAGGAAGCAGAAATGATGAGGTGAGGAGGAAAGCTTCTGGAATGTCTTCTGGATATGACAGGCAACTGCATTTAAGAATTCTCAGTAAATGTGGTTGCTTACACGAGACCTGTTTAAGATTAGTCTTATAACTATTCCTGCATAGGAGTAAATTGATTCATAATGCCCTGCTCCTGCTTGAGAAATTACAGGCAATCAATGGTTGCCAAGAAAATGAAGGAAAGACAGTTTTCTTCCAAGGTGATATCAATGGTAAGTTTTTCATACTACAGTAGACAACCCTAAGGTCGTATGAATGTGGTCTCTATTAATTATACTCCGTAGATTAGTTAGATAGATATATAGATGATAGATAGATAGATAGATAGATAGATAGATAGATAGATAGATAGATAGATAATATATATTACAACTAAATAGAGATCATAATTATACTGGGGATGGGATACATGTATATTAGCATGTAGTTGTGTGAATCTTTACGCTTATATGGAGAAGTCAGAGTAGATGTTGGGTAGCCTTGATATATATATTTAACATGTAGAATTCAAATGCATATATATTTATCATCAAGATACAGAAAGACATGATAATAGGAGGGGGTAGCAGAGGAACTTGGGAGGAGTTGGGGACAGTGAATGGTAGATTTAATAAAAAAAATGAATTCATATATCAAAGAAGAATAAAAACTAGCATGGCTGCCTATACGTGTAACCAAGCATTTGGAGGCAGATGTAAGTAGATCTCAAGAGCTGACTGGCCAGCCAGAGTTACCAAAAATGGTAGCTCCCACTTCAGTGACAGAAGCTTTTGCAAGACCATAAGGTAAAGAGTGATAGACAAAGCCATCCAACATCTATTTTGGCTTCTTTACACAAGCACACACAGGTTCACATAACTACATATTCATATACATGTAACACAAATACACAGAGTTGTATAAAGCAGCTAGTTACTAATGGTAGAGATGTACGACATTCTGCAGATGAAGTTGTCCTACCACTAAAGAGTTAAGTTCAAGAACAAATATAAAGTTCTAGAAAGGGTCAGTGCAGGCACCCACATTTCAATAAAGTACTCTACAAGTTCTTAACAATGATTAGAAAAATAAATATATAAAAGTATGTTATTTGTTTTATTTCAACAGTCTTCTTAATATATTCTTTGTCCATCACTTCTGCAACAAATTATAGAATCTTAACTTCCTTTAGAAGAAGAAAATGTAATCATGATTCTTAGTTATAAATCAGTTTAAAATTAAGAAGTATATAAAAATTAACATATTTATCTTAACATTGGTAATTCTATTAGGGTTTCTATTGCTTCATTGACATGCCATGGCCAAAAAGCAAATGGGGGATGTGAGGGTTTATTTGGCTCACAATTCTATATTATAGTCCATTATTGAAGGAAGCCAGAACAGGAACTCAAACAGAGCGGAAACCTGGAAGAAGAGGTTGATCCAAAGGCCATGGCGGGATGCTGCTTAATGGATTGTTCTCCATGGCTTACTAAACCTGCTTTCTTATAGAACCCAGGACCACCATCCTAACAATCTCATCATCCACAATGATCTTGGCTCTCCCCATCAACCACTAATTAAGAAAATGCCTTATAGGCCTACCTACAACCCAGTCTTACAGAGGCATTTTCTTAATTAAACTTCCTTTTATCAGATGACTTAGCTTGTGTCAAGTTGAACTATAACTGCCCAGCACAATTGACCCCTTATCAACTTAACATACAATCACAACATTTTTAATCCTTAATCTTTCCTTCTACTCATTCCCAAGATCTCACATTAAAAATATAAATAACTTTTAAAAACCCCACAATCCTTTTAAGTTCAAACATATGAAAAGTTCAGTCTCTTTGAAATAGTCAATCTCTTTAAAAAACCAATTCTTATAAAATTAAGTCTCTCAACTGTGAGACTTGAATTGAAATAGTTTGTTATTTCAAGAGGGAAGAACCCAGGGAACAGTCACAATCATATTAAAATAAAACAAAACTCCAAAAGTGTAAATAACTCAACATCCAGTGTCTGGGTTTCACTAACAATCTTCTGTGTTGTCCTAAAAGCCTTGAGTTACTTCTCCAGCTCTGCCCTCTGCAACACCTTGTCTTCTAGGCTTCAGTTGTCTCCATTCCAGTGCTGCTGATGTTCTTGGTGGTCATTCCATCACACTGACATCTATAAAATGCTGAAGTCTTCTGCTGCAACTGGGCTACACTTTCTTTCAGCAATAGCCTCTTATAGGCTCTCTTCATGGTGCTAAGGTTCAACTTCTCTGCATGACCCCCTCAACCATGGGTCTTCAATAGTCACTGAGGCTATATATTCACCAACGGCCTCTGCTGGCCTCTCATAGTGCCAAGGCTCAGTTGCTTTCCGTGAACTTTTCCTTCATGCCATCAAAACCAGTACCACCTCGGTGACTCTTACACTATCACGTTTGACTACCAGCATAAGGTACAATCTTAGCTGCCTCTGGAAATAGCTTATGTGTGTTCAAAAGGCTTCCAAGATTTCACCACAGTGATACTGGTCTCTTCTTAATCACTGCTGATTTCTCAGTCCTAGCCAACCAGCATGGAGTATCCCAGCAAAGTAAAGGATCACATTAATAGGTCTGGTATCTTGTTAATCAGAGCTGATTCTTCACTCCAGCTAACCAGAGCCACAGAATCTCAATTCAATATACCAAATGGCCTCCACAAGGTCTTTAAACTTCCCTCTGAGACTTCACAAAAGAAACCTCTATCTTCTGCATTGGTCCTCAACTTCTCATCTTGCAAGCTCCTACAAGATAACTCACTAAGCACTGACTCAATGACTTTTCTTGTACAAAGTTTCAAAGTCCTTCAGTAGTCCTCCCCCAAAACAACATGGTCAGGTCTGTCACAGCAATACCCCACTCCTGGTACAAATTGACTCAGCGAGGATTTCCATTGCTGCAGTGAAACACCATGACCAAAAACTCAAATTGAAAAGGAGCAAGCGGGTTTATTTGGCTTAGACATCCATATTGTAGTGCTTCACTGAAGGAAGCCAGAACAGGAACTCAGAGCAGGAACCTGGAGACAGGATCTAATTCAGAGGTTATACGGTGCTGCTTACTGGCTTGCTCAGTCTGCTTTCTTATAAAACCCAGGACCACCAACCCAGAAACAGCACCTCCCACAACGGGCTGGGCTGTCCTTAATTAGTCAACAATTAAAAAATGTTCATACAGGATTGCCTACAGCCTGAACTTATAGAGGCATTTTCTTAAATGAGGTCATCTCCTCTCAGATGACTGTAGCTTGTGTCAAGTTGACATAAAGTATGCACACAATTGGTGACTCAATGTTCAGACTCTATTCTTATGAGGCTCAATGGTAGTGTCTAGGGCTGTACGTGATACCTGTGCAGCACAGACACCTTTCAAAGAAATCACTGCATGATGAAACCTCCCAAGGATGCTTGAGATATCATTAACCACACTTTCATACATTTCAGATTCTACAATCTCCCTTCTAATCTCTTAACATCAAGAAGAAAATTGTTACAGAATCATATTCTAGAAATAAAGAGGGCATTGAAAAGGTTAGGAATAAATGAGTAACAATGGATAGACACTAGTTGCCCAAATAGACAGAAGCCTAAGAAAACAAACCAGGCATCAATCTGCAATCTGCAAAATGTGCTCATGTGTTTATCACTGTGGACAGAGTCTTTCACATTCTCTAGTATCTTTCAGATAAAACATTGTGATGGTTGATCTTCCCTAGGACTAGTGAAACATACCTGTATGTCTATGGCATGATTGCCAAGAAGACTGCCATGTGAGAAAGTGACCAGCAAAAAGGACCATCCATGAATGTGGTTGGCGCTTGCAATGGGTCAGCAGCCTGGATGCAAAGAAGCCTGAGGAAGGCAGTGTGTGAGCACCTGTTTTCTTCCGGAGTGGGCCAATCCATTAATGCAGCTATAATCTACTGACATCAGACTCCAGCTTCTTCAGCTGCGGACTTGATACCAGCAACTATCCAAGGGACTCGCAGACTTCTAGCCTTGTTAAGGACTGAGGACGGCTATGGCAGTCTGATTTCCTGGGTTGGGCAGCTACCTGATGCTTCATGTCCAGGCATTACTGGAGTGTCTGGGTACTACCACGTAAATTCTCTTTTATAAAATTCATGCACACATTATTCAGCTTTTTCTCTAGAGAACCCTGCCCAATAAAGATATCTGTCATGTGATAGGCATTCACATAACACCCCCAGGCAGAAGACACTGCATACTGAAACACTGCTAGGTATTTAGAGTATTTTGAACCGACCAGGATGAAATTTAAGACCTTGGAAATAACTTTCCTGCAAGTGTATAGATTTGATTTTTACATCACATGACAACAACTAACTGTTTCTCCCAAAGCAGATATAGAAGCAGCCCTTCATCAGCATCTTTTAAAATCTAAGTTTGGCTTATATATTTATAGATGTAGACATCCTAGCAATACTATATGCTGGACTGGATGAGTCTTATCAAGGGACCCTAGCTTTTGCTGTATGCAGAACCAATAAGAACCTGCTAATGCTGTTATAAAGTTCAGTCCTATCAGTACAAAACACTTGGCATTTTGATAATAACATTTTCTAGAAAGTGGATAAGAGGAGATTTTCTTTTATATGGTAAATGTATAATAAATAAAAAGCTACCTTACTGGTTCAGTAACTAAAGAAAGTAGATGGAGTTTGGAACCTAAAAGTCATCGGAGATGGCACCCATGATAAATTTGCTTCTTTGGAAATGCACACATAGTTGGGTCTGAATCTGTGCTATAATTTTAGTTGCAGAGCTATTCATTCATAAGACTATTTCACATATGTAATTTACAAACCTCACAATATTAATGCAGGAAGGCTATCCAGCATTATATACTACCTAAGCTCTAGTTTATTCCAACAAGCAAACTGAAAGGAAGGCCTTACCCAAGACTTAAAGGATACAATAGCTAAAATGCTCGACATTCAACATGGAGCAATTTGCAGATGTCCAGGCAGAGACTGGAATAGAGATTGAAGACATCGTTGGCTATCTTTTGACTGCAGCAAACTTGCTCCATTCAGCAGCCTGTTTGCCTGCTTCTGCCTGGTCCTTTGATGTGGCTTTCTGACTCATAGTTTTTCTTGCTTGTTGCTAAACTTATGGAAAGAGGAAAACCTTGATGCATGCTGATTTTTAAATCATTTTCTCACTGAAAATATACATATAAAGAAAAGCTAAACACTCCTTTGAGAATTGCAAGAAGGAGTTTTTCTATCCTGGCAACCACTATACCTCTTAGCAGTTTGGTGAGTAAAAACCGTTATAAGCATCATGCAGAAGAGACAAGTAGTGAGACACTAAGATTGCTCCAGGAACATGGTCAATGTATGCTATTCAGCATTCCATGACTGTGATAAAACACCTGAAACTGTCTGTTTAAAAAGAGGAAAGGTTTATTTTGGCACATGGTTACAGAGGTTTCCATTCTTTTATCATTTTGCTGTGGGTGGGTTAGTGTTAGTGAGACAGTCAAAGGGTGACACTCCTCTCCCTGAGGCACCTGACAAGGGTTTAAGCACTGTGAAAACACTGGTAAACTTTGTTAGAAATCATTTTTAATATTGCTGACAATTTCTTTTATCTTTTGACCTCCCTTTCTCTCATTGTCATTGCCTTCTAAATGTGCTAAGATACTAGAAATAGAGTAACTTAACTCCCTACCTAACAAGTGTGCTGGTTCATGTAAGAGTGGCCCCCACGGGCTCGTAGGTTTGAATGTTTGGTCATTAGGAAGTGGCTCTACATGACAGCAACTAGGAAGTGTGGCTTTGTTGAAGAAAGTGTGTCACTGGGTGTGGACTTGAGGTTTCAAAAGCCCAAGGTAGGCCCAGTGGCTCACTCTTCCTGTGAATCCAGATGTAAATCACAGCTACTTCTCCAGCACCATGTCTGCCTGCATGCCATCATGCACTCCACCATGATAATAATGAACCAAGCCTCTGCAACTATAAGCAAACCCCAATTAAATGTTTTCTTTCACAAGAGTTGCTATGGTCATAGTGCCCCTTCACAGCACTATGTCACAGAACAGTGGCTAAGACAGAAAGTGTTAGACTCTCCTTTGCTTCTTTGGCTGCCTTGAACAAAGGGTCTCTCAAATACCCAGTTAGATTACCACTATGTAAGTTTCAGCTATCTGGAAGACAAAATGATCACAGCTAATTCTCTGTACTCCTAAAGGCACAGTTTTAGCCAGGGCTGTTTGAGACAGTTTTTACAGGATACAATCACAAGCCACAGAGAACTCTAAAACCATTTTTCACAGGAAAACACTTTACCTGGTGGCCTAGAAGAGAGACTACCGTGATTGGCGCAAAAAAAGCAAGGCTATGATTTGTTCAAATAAATGTGTATCATTGGTCCAAGCACCCCTTCTTACACTCTTTGTACAAGCAGACCACTTAATCTTACTCAGTGAGTCAGAGAGGCACACACTACTGTAAATGTTCTCTCAGTATTGTACCATTTTGTTCCATTAAGAGTTCTTTTGTTTTGTTTTGTTTTGAAGTATGGTGGACCAAGCTGGTAGCACAGACAAGGAAGGACCAAAGATGTTAAGTGATGTAGCAGAGTGGACTCCTTTGTTTTAAGGGGTCTAAAACAGCTCTAGTCGTCAATGTGTTCCATGTCTAATTGTCCTGACAGGCATCCCAAGACAAAATTTCCTGGTGGAGGCAGGGAAGTCATGTAGTTCAAGTGGTACCAAATTGTAGTCTTGGTCAATCAGGAGGGAGATAATTGATATCATAACAGGTAAAGGGCAACCAGCTCAGGAAGAAAGAACAAGAAAGTTCAGACTGAAGACAACCAAACAGATGTAACAACTAGAGAAGAGACAGTGGAGGCCTGGTCACGACAAAAGTTCCAGAGAGTTGGTAGGTCTTAGAGGTAAAGGACGTCAGTTATCAGACTTAAGGAGTGTGGTAGCCCAACTCCCTAGGTCCACTAGTAGCTTTAATACTTGAAGGGTTAAGGTGCCTCTTCCCCCTGCTTTCTGCTGCAGCTCACTGCTAGAAGTTCCTTGAGACGAGTGTCTGAAAAAACCTCTTCTTTCTCACTCAAGATTTTCACAGGCATAAAGCAAAAGAATCCTTGAGCAGCTGACTAATGATGTGGTTCATACATTGTAGCAAGACTGTGTGGAGAGAGATCTATGGACCTTTTGGAAACCAAGAAGGAAAGAAAGCAAGAGAGCAGAAGCTAAGGCTCCAAAAGTCCCTTCAAGACATGTTCCAATAACCTAGCTTCCTCCAACTAGACCCAATCTCTTTTTTTTGTTTGGTTGTTGAAAAGATTTTTCTGAGAATTTCATACATGAGTACTATATTTACATCTTTTCTACCCCTCCAACTTCTCTTATGACCCACTGCCTCTCAAATTAAAGACCCTTTATATATTTTATTATACATGTGTATGCACATATGAAAACAAATATATATGAATTGTAAGATATATATAAAATTTTTATTTAGTGTTGCTCATATGTGTATGTTTTTAACTATGAAAATTGAATTGCATAATCTAAAAGAGGGATTGTTCCTGGAGAAAACTAATATTCCTTATCCTTGTAGACATTATTGCCTGTAGTTCTTTGTCTAGAGGTGGGGCCTCTCAAAATTTCCCCCATTCACATTGAAATATTGATTGGTGGGCTCATTATGCAGGTCTTTTTAGACAGCTGTACTGTTTATACTTCATGGATGTAACATCCTTGTCATATGCAGACAACAATATCTATAAACAGTAAGATTTCCTGTTCCTCTGGCAACTACAATCTTCCCACCTTCTATTCTGCAATGTTCCCTGAGGCTTAGACATATGGGTCGTGTTGTAGATGTATCAACTGAGACTAAGAATCTCATGAACAGTTATTCTCTGCATTTTAACCAGTTTGGGGTCTCTGAACACCATCTGTTCCAAACAGAAGCTTCTTTAATGAGGGTGAACACTATACTTACCTGTGAGCATAATGATAAGTATTTGGATACAACTAGAAATTATATTACTTTAGGGAAATAGCAGTAGTAAGTTCTTCTCTCAGGTCTCTGACCTCTCCAGCCATGGGTTTCAATATCAGGCATAACGTCCCTCCAACAGAGCAGGCCTTAATGTCCATTTGGACAGGTGTTGGTAACACATAAGCAGTAACAAAGAACAAAGTAAATCCTGATAGTCCTCCCACGAAGAGACACTCTCTATTTAGAAAAAGAGTATGGCCCAAGCAGGAATATTCAATACAGCTTTTCTATTTACCAAGAATTATATATAATTGTACAATTGTTGATTAAAATCAATAAAAATCGCATCTGTAGTTGTTTGAAAGAAAAAGACCCCTAAAGAAACATTTTTAAGAGGTGTAGCCTTATAGCAGTAGGTGTGGTCTTGTTGGAGGAAGTGCATAACTATGGAGGAGGGTTTTGAGATCTTATATATGTTCAAGTCATACCCAGTGTCTCAGACCACATCCTGTTGCCTGTCAAATAAGAACTCTCATTTTCTGCTCTAGCATCATGTCTGCCTACATGCTGCCTTGTTTCCTGCCATGATGACAATGGACTAAACCTCTTAACTATAAGTAAACCACAATTAAATGAGCATGGTGTCTTTTCACAGCAATAGAATCCCCAACTAAGACAGATGTTGGTACCAGGGTATTTAATGATGCAATAGGCCTGACCATGCTTTGTTTAGAATAATATGTACTTTGGGAGTTTGGATTATTGAAACAGTGGAATGCTTTAAGGGCTGCTTAAAGATCCATTCTAGTAGGAGCATGGAAGACAGTAGTACTAAGAGTTATTTGAACTGTTGGGACCTAATTTAACAGGCTTCAGAGGAAAAGAATATTAATATATTATCTAGAAATTATTCTTGTGATATTTTGGTGATGAAAGTGACTGTGTTTTGCCCTTGTCTAAAGAGTCTGCCTAAGGCTAATGTGAAGAGTTTTGGATTAATTCTGTTGGCAGAGGAAACCTCAAAACAGTTTAATATTGACTCTGTTGTGTGATTATTACTGGTCACTCTTATAGAAATTTGTAATGAAAAGAGCAACAAAATGTACAATTTGAGATAAAAGGGAGCACCAGGAAGTGTAATGGAGCTAAGTCCTGTCTTCAAGGAGATAAATAAATTAAGAAATGGAATATAGGGAGTGGCAAGGAAGCCACAACAATTAAATGTATTCCTTTATAAGGGTTGCCATGATCATGGTGTCTCTTCAAAGCAACAGAATCCCTAATTAAGACAATGCCTATTGCCTGATCCTAAGTGCCTCCTTCCCATCACTACTCTTCTGTGTCTTGACTTTCTCTTTGATTCTTTCTACTCAGTAGAGTATGTAATTGCCCTCCATACTTCTGGGGTAGCCCTCTTGTATGCAAAAATATAATCTCTCTAGTGGCAGAATCATATGGATCTTGTTTTATCTTGCTACACTCCCCCTTACCTATCTTTTAGAACAATGTCTAACACATAGTAGAAGTGCAGTAGACACTTAGTTGTTCTTATATTTTGAATGAAAGAATTGAATCGAGTTACATTAAAATCACATCTTCATGTGTAAGTAAAGTATATTCAAAAAAATAATAGATGTGAAGTTTTAAAACCATAAAGGGATTTAGAAAAACATTTAAATTTACATTTTGTATAAACAGTGGAGATCTAAACCCCAGAGTGGTCACTCTGCTAATGTAAGTCACACTCTTAGTCATAGGTTAGGGATTAGGCTACAGTGCAAATTTAATTTTCTTGTGTATTTGTGTCCAGCCTTACTAAAGTAAGGAGCCAGAGAAACTGACTAATCATGTTAAGAAAAGACAGATGTTTGTACTCTGAAAACAAGTTCAATAGGAAGTTTTCTTGTAGTGTAAGTACTTGATTTGGCTTCCAAACAACTTGAACTTACATAAGAACATATGATTCATTGGGCATCACTGCTGAAAAGAGACATTGTGCTTCAGGACTTGCTCACCCTTGCTTCAGGACAGACAGAATAGTTTAGCATATTTTAGTTCGTCTACTCTCCCATGCCCTAGCACTCCTGACAAAAAAAGCATTTGGAAAGGTAACATTCCAGATACAGTGCTGCTACACAAAAGGATTTACTCCCCACTTTCTGCTTCATGAGTATGGCCTCTCTATTATAACAATATAATGGAAGTCGATGATTTCTTCCTTTCCTAATACACCATCTTTGGGGAGAGGTCTTCAACAAATAATATTTTGCATCTTGGAGTATAGACTGTTTATAACAACATACCCATGCTTGTTAATGCTATTGCATAACAAAAGGAAAGTGGGAAATGTCCAGCCTGAAGTCATTGCTAATTCACAGCCAGTAGTTATTGCAGCCCATATGGAGTGATGATCCCCCACGGCCAAACAATCCATGAGTGTGACAAAGCGACAAACAGGAGTCAAGCTCTGGATGCAGAGTAGCAGTTTATTTCCTAGAGACGCAGAACTCGAGACATGAAAAGGATGCACAGAAGTCACCATGCTGACAGGGGTGAAAGTCGGGAAATCAAACAAATGTTGCTGATTCAAAGTTGTTCTCCTACGATAACAACCCGAACCAAATGAGTTGCCGCAGTGGAGAGCAAGCTGTGCTCAGAGACTAATTGCTGCACTTGTTAGAGTGTGCAAGAAGGTGTTTATTTGTTTTACATGTGTTTGGTGCCAAGACATCCCCAGGATCTGGAGCTGAAGCGGAAACAGAATGACAGTGTTTAGAAAACTAGACACAAAAACAAAAGGGAAGGAGAGTGTTTTTGTGAAAGTGACTTGAGCATTAAACACATGAAAAGCTGGGGGCTCTTATCCTGGGTGATTAATCCTTCAGTCTCCTTCAGATCAGCCCGTGGGAGCCCACGCTGGAAAAGAGTGTATTAAGTCTGGGATGCTTTGATGTTGTTACTTTTATTTAGATGGTGAATTATTCAAAGCAAGGAGGATCAGACTAAGAGCTAGCAATAGAAATAAAAGGGAATAAAGTCAGGAAAGGAAGGAAGCCAAGCACCAAGCCTGAGAGCTCCTGCAGTCCCACCTGGAGGGCAAGGCACAGAACATGCACCTGGGAGAACTCTTCCTAAAGAGTCTCCAGCTTCACACATCAGAACTGAATTCTCACTAACACTTACAGTTTTAATGATGGAAACACTTCTATGAAGCAATCTTGTTTTTCTACTCTAGTACTTCATAGACTTCCTTTGAAGAGGATTTGCTAGTCCAGTTCCCCAGCAGTTCTGGAGAATGAAAAAGGAATATGCTTACTCATCCAAGTAACGTATAAGTATTAAAACAAAACTATTGTCCATGATTCTTTTAAACACAGGGGGAGAACTGAGCATCAATAACCTTCTGAACAAATTTGAATTGTTTACATTGGCTACGTGATTCACATATTTTGTGGTCTAGAGGACCTGATTTTCTGAATATAAGTCACAGAAAAAGTGACACTACCAGCTAGATCTTTTTAATTGTTCTGTAGTCAACAATTTTAAGCAGGAAACTAACTCTCTCCAACTTTCCCTTGTTCTTGCCCTCTCACCCCCATCGCTTCTGCCTTCCTTCCTGTCAAATATCTTAAATTTTCTGAAAATTGAGAGGTGGGAAGGCTGGATAATGGCTCAATTAATATAGTTCTTATTTTCTTATTTGGAGCATGGCTCCATTAGTATAGTCCTTGCTTTATCATGCACATGTCCTGTGTCTTAGAATCCCTCTCCAGCACTAAGATGGAGGGGAAACAATCCAGTACGCTTTAGTGGTGATAGGAAGATCAGAGAGTGAAGGTCATCCTTGGCTACATGTTGAGTTCAAGGCCAGCCTTGGCTACATAACACTAGGCAGAGACACAGAAAGAAGAGAGGAGAGATAGAATAGAAAGTACTAACCTTCGTTTATCACGCAAGGACACTAATGAAAATCTACATCCACAGGAAGTGCTTTAAAGTTACAGTTCAACATCATTCACATTCTATTTTTCACTGCTTCTTGTCACATACAGTGTGAATGGTTCATTAATGTAGTGACAACATATGTCAGATTGAGAATCAGACAAGTCATCAATCCTCCACAAAAACCAAATTTCAGATACATGAGGATTTTGCAACTTCACCAAGATCAAGTCTATATTTAACTTTGAAACTATAGTAAGCTGATCTCTCAAAAGTTTTTGAAAATATACAGTCTGTGTCCTCGTAAAGCTCACTCTAGGCAAACTTATTTTATCTTCTTTGTACATAAAGAATCCATGTTCATGTACTCATATAGAATAGGAAAGGCAATTTGTTTGTGGAGAGAGTGAACCTTCAGCTCTGGAATACATATATGTATGTAAATACATACATTACATATATTCAGCAGAACTATTACAAAATAATATCTTCTTAAATCCCTAGTTCCTAAAGCAGAAGAAAGATCAATGAAGCTCAACAAATGAACTACTGTGTACATATACAGGAGTAGTGTGTGGAATATTTGTTCTGATCTTCAAATTTCTAATCCAGAACTGCATGGTTGTAACATGAGGGCCTGCTAGTCAGGGTTTCTGTCCTGCCAAATTCCTGAAGCCATTTAGCCCCAAAGAATAGCACAGAGAGGTATCCAGAAGATTATAAACTGATCAGGTTTCTTATTAGATGTTGTAGCTTATATTAACCCATTATTCTTATCTATGTTAGCCACATGGCTCAGTACCTTTTTCAGCGGGGCAAATCACATCCTACTTCTTCAGTGATCTGGGCAGGACTGGGAGGAATGGACTCCCTTCTTCCCAGAATTCTCTTGTTCTCATTGTGCCACTTCTACTTCCTGTCTGGTTTTCCTGCCTATACTTCCTTCCCGGCTACCAACTACTCAGCATTTATTTAAAACATAATTGACAGATATAGAATTGTTCTCTTGCACCACATGGTTCCTTCTTAATTTCTCACAATCTCCACTTTCAATTCTATGCTGTCTATATCCCCTCTACCACCCCTCCTGAGTCAAAAGTGTTACTTGGAGATGAACTTGCCACTGTACCCATTTTCATATTCAGAAACTTCACTTAGATTTCTAAAGACACATGGAAAACAGATAGCCTCTAATATTTTCCCTAAACGGCATTGGCTTCATCTGTAATAAAATAAGCAGAAATGAAAATCTGAGGGCACCCTCAACAACAGTGGAGGACATGGTCAAAGGAGGCTCCTAGATAAAATAAAATATGGCCTGGACTGTACACAAACTGTCACATGGTAGAAAGTAGAAACCTAGGAGTATTCCAAAGTGAAAACACTGATCTCGGAAACTGTTAGACCCTGAAGAAACTACAACCTGACCAATTCATCTGTAAAGAAATGTAGACACCACAGTGTCACCAAAATACCAAGGAAACAATAGCTGAAAATTAATGGAATTCAATAACAAGCTTCTGTTAGAAGTAGAACAAAACCTGTACCAGTGCCATTTTTTATTAAAGGTGCTTATATCTCTCTGAACATCAGATGTGTAATACTAGAACACAAGAAAAATAGATCTCACTACAATTGTCTAGGAACCTACCAAACAAACAATAACAAGCCCCAGAAGGAGACCAAGAGTTCTCGGAATAACCACAACACATGATCTAAATGTTCAGTTCCCAAAAGTTCTGTGAAAAGGAAAACATGATTCATACCCTGGGGAGTGATGTGGAAGCAGTCAAAAGAAGCTGTGAATGTGACTAGATGTCATATTTAATAGAAAAATAAAGTGGACATTTCAAATGTGTTACCAGAACTAAATAACAGCATAAGTAAATGAAAATATAATGAAAACACTATGCTGAATGCTACATATTAATAAAAAAATGCCATGAAAAGTAGCAAATGGAAGACCCGTAGTTACAAAAGTATAGTGACTATTTTCTATTTAAAAATTGGCTGAGAATACATGATAGACTTGATGAAAGCAAAAATGAGCAAACTGGAAGAGAGATTCATAGCTAACATAGTTGGGGCAGTTAGAGGCAGCTGGAGGACACAATATGAGGATATATACAATGGGCATCCAAGATGGAGAAGAAAGAAAGAAGAAAGAAAAGGCACTCAAGGAAATAACAGCTGTAAATTTCCCACAGTTACTGAAAATTATGCCCTACATATCCAGAAAAATCAGCGGACTCCCCAAGTAGTGAAAACACTGAGGCCTATACACAGAACCAGCCCGCAGGAAATGCTGGTAATACAATAAAATCTCAATAAGATTTTCATCTGAAACCTCAGCAGAAGCAATAGAGGTCAGAGGAATCAGTGAGTACCCGACTTAATCGTTCAAAGAAAAATAGTCAGCAAAAATTCTCTAACTATTGCTACAAAATGAAGTGGAAATGAAACTTCCCATATTAACAATAAGAACAAAATCCAGAAATTTTTATACTAACAAAACAGCATTACAAGTAATACTAAAGTAACACTTCAGTTCAAGAGCAAGTAAAGTCACATGACAATTCAACAACATGTAAACAGACACTTGGTAAATGCAGCAATGTAATTATACAAGATTTTATAATTGCCTATATTCTCTTTCTTTTAGTGGCTTTAAAAATAAATTCTATAAATTAACATTATAGAATACATGATTGGACTTGTGTTGAACTATCACATGAGTAATGTATTTGTCAATAACAACAGATTATCAAGAGCAAAAGCACAACAGAATAATAAAAAGAAGACATGATAAGTTACTGCAATATCAAACATGATGGTAGACCTCTAAAGTTGTTCTTAGGACATGTTTAACTCTAAATGTCTGCATTCAAACATAAGAAATAAATCAAGCCAACAAAGCAAACTTATACCTCATGATACTAAAAAGAAGAGCAAAATAAACCTAATGTAAGATGAAAAGAGATAAAGATTAAAGAAGACACTAAAGTAATAAAAAAATGGAAAACTGAATTACCTAAAAAGATCACAAAAGTAGTATGTTATTTTAATCTCAACTGAGAGGAAAGAGAGAGAACATTCAAATCACTAAAATCAGAAAAAGAAACATTGCTATTAAACCTACATAGACAAAAGAAATAGAAATTAATACTATAAACAATTATATAGCACAAATTAGATTATTTGTAAGAATGACCAAAAGTTTAGAAAAATAAAAGCCACTGAAATTGACAGGAAAAATACATCATAAGATTAGACCTACTGGTTGGGTGGTGGTGGTGCATGCCTTTAATTCCAGCACTGGGGAGGCAGGGGCAGGTGGATTTTTCTTATTTCAAGGCCAGCATGGTCTACAGAGCTAGTTTCAGGACAGCCAGGGATACACAGGAAATACTGTCTTGAAAAAAAAAAGATTAGAACTGTAAAAAATAAAAATGCTGAACATAAAAATATTAAAAAACTTACCACAAAGTTTATTTTAATATGACTTTACTGTTGTGGTCTCTCAAACATTCAAAGACTGATTAAGGCCTATTCTTCATCAGTTCTACCTGGAAGCAGAAGAGGACACATTTCACAACTTGATTTTAGGGTATTGCCCTAAAAAATTGATAAAACGTTAGAAAAATGCAACACAGAAACTATAATCCAATATTTTTATCTTAGTATAAAATGGTGAAAAGAAGAGAAAAAGGGTTTATTCATTATAACCATATTGGAACAAAGGTCAGGGAGATCCAAGGAAGCACACACACACATGCACGTATACACATACATATGCAAGCGCATACACACACCACACACATGCATACCACACACACAAAAACATACACACAACAGATACACAAACACACATAACAAACACACACACTATCTTTAGGTCCTAACTTGAGGATACAGTTTGACTAGGAAGCAAGATATAAGATATGTATAATTGAGCAGACTGATTAGGGAGTGTTCTACCCATCACTAACCATCACTGCCTCAGCTTGTTTTTCCTATGATGACTTCCTTCTCTGACTAGCCCCAAACTTCAGCCTTTTATTTCTCCCACCATGAGACTCTTGGAGGGAGGGAACACTATTTCCCTGGCATGCCTTGTTTCAATAGTCCAGATCACCATAATGGGAGGCACAAGAGTCCCCTTTAGACTATCCTCATTTCTTCCAGACTTGCCAGACACAGTTTCCCATTTTATGTCTTAACACCTTAATCCTGAGTTGAAATGTCTATATCTGAAAAAAATCATATCAGAAGACAAATAGAAACCTATGTTAGAATATATTCTCTTAGTGTAAGGTAACTATCCATAGGAACCATTTTTCCATAGCTTTAGTCAATTTTGGAAAGGCTAGGATAAACAGCTGTATCTTGCTGGTTTGAAAAAGTTTCACTATAAAACCCTGGCTGGTTCAAAGCTTACAATCCTCCTGCTTCAGCTTTCCAAATTCTGGATATTGTAGAATATTTGTTAAAAATATGTTACATTCTTTTATGCTGTGAAATATTTGTTCAATGATGCAAACATGTGTTACATTCTTTTATGTTTCATTTGCCTAACTCTGTGAAGATGTGTTAATTTGCCTGTCTAAAACACCTGCTTGGTCTAATAAAGAGCAGCTGAATCGTCAAAAGCTAGGCAGGAGAAATATCTGGGGTTGGCAGGCAGAGAGAATAAAAAGGAGAACATGAGAAGGAACAAAAAAAGGAGAGAGGACTCCATGAGTCATGGTGCAATATTGTGGTGGTTTAAGTGTGAATCTCCCATATGCTCACGTGTCTAGAGATTTGGTGGAACTGCTTAGAAGGAATGTCCTTCTCTGGAGGAAGTATGTCATCATCCCTAGAAGTGGACTTTGAAGTTTTCAAATGATTCCTGCTGTTTTGAGTTAGCTCTGTAGGACACCCATTTATGGATCATTAAATGAGCTCTAGGTTGTTCCTGCTTTGCTCTGCCATCTTGGACACTTCCCCTCTGAAACTGTTAGCCCAACTAAACTCTCTCTTTTAGAAGTTGTCTTCTTCTTTGTATTTTATCACATCCACAGAAAAAGAATTAACATCGTGCTAGACATGATTTTATGTCTCGGTTTTAAAATAACATTAATAAATAATCTCCATCAAAATGCTAAACAACAGCAAGTGGACATAAAATGTAAAGAGAAATTACACATTGAAAAATAAATGTGAACCTAAATAAATAAATTTCCCTGAAAACTAAAAGTAAAGTATTCTGGCCACTGATGCTCCAGGCTATCACACTCAAAAGGGGTCTCCTGTTACCATTAAAGAAACCGTGCTGTTCTTTAAACAAATTTCTGTCCCTTTACTACAAGACAGTTGCACTTCTCCAGCAATCCTTTATCCTACCTTCATCACTAATTTTCTTATCACCATTAACATTGTTGCAATTCTCTTTTTCTCCATTAGCCAAGTATTATAAATACTTATTTCTCCATATCGGGCCTTGTTTGCTTTCTGTTGCTGGGATAAACACCATGGCTAAAAGCAGCTTAGAGAGAAAACATTTTATTTCAGCTTACAGCCCAACACCAAGGAAAACCAAGGCAGGAAGTAGAAAATGGAAGCAGAAACAAAGGCAGGAGCTATCAAGTAATATTGCTCACTGGCTTGCTTCCCATGACTTGCTCATCCTGCTTTCTTATAAGTATCACCTGCCAGGGCTGGCATCATCCACAGTGCTCTAGGTCCCCACGTCACTCGTTAGTAAATAAAATGTCCTGTAGACTTGCCCATGGCCTGTCTGATGCATGCATTTTCTCAGTTGTGGCTCCTTCTTCCCAGGTGACCTGACCTTGAGACAAGCTGACAAAAAAAAAAAAAAAAACCTAAGCAGCACAATACCAAAAATGCAATTCATGCAGAGATAAACCAAACTAAACTAAAACTTAAAATTCTTAATATAATATAATGAATATATCCCAAATAATGTATCACTAAATGAAATGTCACAAATGATTTGGACCTTAATTCTGCAGTATAAACATTTCAAAATCAAGAAATCCTGAATCACCTAGGTGGTGAGTTTGAATATCATAAATCAAAGTTTCAAGTAACTTCACTAAGCAAGACATGTACCTCACACCATGCTTCCAGATCAAAGATAGCACTGTGTTCTTCCTTCCTCCTACTTTCAAGTCATACATGTTATTAATTTATGCCAAGAAAGCATGAGTGATAATAATGCCTGCTAATTCCAGGTAGAATGGCTTAAATATCAGTTAATAATATGTTATATTTTATTCACAGCTACGGAGGCCAATCACACACCAGTCTGCCTCAAAACCAGACACTATTTTTCTTAAGAATTTATTGTTAAATCAAAAAATAAGGCTCAATATAGCTTTGGTTTTAGTGCACATAAAACTTTATCTCATCTAATGTGTTTTAAAAATCAATTTTATATTAACCTATAAAATATGAGCCCTTACTGGATGTACAACTAGAGTTAACAAATAGAACTCGAAAAGTTTGAAAATAAATGGCATACCTAAACAGATGTCAAAAAGATAGAGATAGTGAAAACCCTTGAATCAAATGAGATGGCAAAATTCACCCCAAACAAAGTCAAAGGGCAATCTTCATAATTCTCAATATATACAATTCTAAACCCTAATGCACATATAGTCGTTGACATCAACACATCTTGTGATCAGGAGACAAAAAGAGAACTGAAAACATATTGGTTTTAAGACATTGGATCACAGAAGAGAAAAATACCACACAATAAGTATTTAAACGTGGAAAAAAATGGAGTAATATTCTCTGAAAAATAAGAAAAATAGAAAAATTGCCAGAACATAAAAAGATACTTTTCACATGGGATTTTAAAACTCTCAAAAAAATCCTGTGTCAATGGCATAAATATATAATGTTTACTGCTTAGAGTGAATCCATATACTTAACTAAATATTGCTATTTTTGATTAATTTGCATCTATTAAATTATACTAAATATATACACATATAGCAAGGTATTTGGATAGCATTTGATATAGTTTTCTCACTACACTAAAGTAGGCAAACCCTTCTAACTTGTACTAAGAGGTGATAATTTATAAAATATAATTATAATTGTGGCTGTCAGGATAGTAAAGTTCTTACTTAATAAGGAACTGAGTTCAGTTCCCAGAACCTACATAAAAAGCCACAAAATGAGACTCAGTCAAAACTCCTGGAAAGAAATACTATGACCAGAGTCTGGTTCCCTTGAATTCATGAAGAAAGCAACACGGTGGAGCATGCCTCTAGCCCTAGCCTACCGAGAGTGCAACAGAGAGAATCCCAAGGCTCTTCAGGCAACCAGCCTACAAAAAAGGATGTGCTTCAAGTTCAGAGTGCTTGTCTCAAAAAAAAATGGTGAAGAATGATTGAGCAATGTCAGCATGCTGACCTTTGGCCTCCACACACCACACACACGCATGTACACACACACACACACACACACACACACACACACGCACGCACGCACGCACGCATATGCATAACCACACAGAGGAAATAATAAAAACCATAACTAAAAGCAAAACAGACATGACAAAAAATATCATCATAAGTAAAATTATAAGACAGATGATGAGTTTATGGTCCAGATACAAAATGCTAATCTCCCAAATAAAGAGTTACTAAGACAGTTTAAAAAAAAACTCAGTAAGAAAAATCAAAACCCAGTAGAAATACTAAGCACAATTGTGTGAACAGATGTCATAGGAAAAAAAGAAGAAAATACAATGATTCCCAAGCATGTGAAGAGAGGCTTAATTTTATCAAAACAGAAATTTGGAATACAACTACACTAGCATGGTGATTTTGTCCATAAAACCCAAACCACTGAATCTATTAAAACCCCAAGAAGTAAAATTAGCCTTCAAAATTAAAAATTATCTAGATACAGTTATGTTGTGTTTGTTCTAGAGATAATTTTACACCAAAGAAACATGGGGAATATTCAAAATTATCTTTTATAGTATTGTTTGTAACACCATAAAACTTGTAACCAAAAATTACCTTCAGTGGGTTTTAAATTTAACAGTTACAACTGTGTACTGGAATGCAGCACTTGAACCAGATGTGGTAAGTCCCAGTACACATTGTAAATTGAAAAAAGATAGGTGCTACATTTTGAAAAGTATCTTAGGAGTAAGGATAAAATAAATACTCATTTGTTTATGTTGACTTAAATAGTCGGATCAAATGAGAGATGCTAAAAATGGATTATGAATGGGAAGCAAGGTTTTTATTTTATATCTTCTGTATGTGTACATGTATGTGTGTTGTATGTGATATAAATATGTGTAGTAAAGTATGTGCTCATGTACGCACATATAAGGATCAGAAATCAACACTAGGACACCTCTTTCAATCACTCTCTATACTTTAAGATATTGTTATCATTGAGAATTTCAGACAATTATGCAACACAATATGATTATATCCATCCTCATCTTCCTCTTTCAAGTCATTTCACACTCCTTTTCAACATGTTCCCTTCTTGACTTCATGTCCTTTTATTCATAATTCTAGTTAATGCTTCCCATGTGTGCAGGAGTGTGGTGGCATCCATTGGAACACAGGAAACCTACCAGTGGGAACATACTCAAAACAGAATTTTTCTCCCTCCCCTGGCAGCTAGCAACTGACAGCTCCTCAGTGGGGAGTGGGGCCTGGATAACGCTTTTCTATACAAATTTTGGCTGACTGGGTTCTATGGTCTTGTGCAGGGACACAGGTGCTGAGAGTTGTATGTGATGGCTGCATCATGTACAGAAGACCGAATTTTACTGCTCTTTTCTTCCCCTTCCAGCTTTTGCATTCTTTAAACCTCATCTTCCAAGACATTCTCCCTGAGCATTGATGTGTGGCAGGAGTGCTTCCAGAAGGTGCTAGGTAGGTGCTGAGAAAGAGAAAACTTCAGTGGTCTCACCAGCACTGGACCCTACAAGTCATAATATAAGCTTGCCAGACAAGATGTGCCCACTAGTGTAATAGTGTCATGACTGCTACAGGATAACTAACTACACTCTTATGTTTCTTACTCCACAGAAGAGAGTTTCATGTCTGGTACTGTAACCCTGATCAATACCAATGTTAGAGAGATCATTGGCCCTAGGCTAGAATCTGCTATTGTTATTTTCCGAAACTGTCATGTTGTCAAATTGACTTTAAATATCTATATGTTTACATTCACAGATCTGAGTTCTCTAAACTTTGCTCTAGCTTCCTGTTGAAAAGGGCAGCAGTCAACACAAAGATACATAGTTAGTCAAAGGGCTGAGAGAAGACTGATTGCTCATACCTAAAAGGAACACATGTATCTTATTTTTTGACATAAGATATCTTCACTGAAACTAGAGCTTGCTAGTTTGGTTAGACTGAATGGCCAGTTGAATTTCAAGGATATTCCTGTCTTCACCCTACTGTATTTGAGTTACCAATACCAGCATCCATAACCAGCTGTTAATGTGGGTGCTGGGTATCTCGATTTGGGTCCTCATACTTGTGTGGCAAATACTTTATACACTGACCCTCTTCCTAGCCCTGAATACCTTTAAATACTGTTGCATGGTTTAAAACAAAAATGCCTCAATGTATCTTCAAAGTCAGTTCATTGGAGCTGTATTTCAAGAAGTCTTTACATTGTTGTATTTTACTTTTTACTTGACTCTTTGCTTGTGATCTTCATAAGCAATACAGTTTTATACAAATATAGAGTCATAACTTCTTTTTGAGACTCTAGGTTTTGGAAAGTAATGTCTCTACTAAAAAGAAATATCTACCATATATATCTTTTGAGGTGGGAGCCTAAGATAAGAAATTGAATCTTAATAAGTGCTATTTTATAGAGGAGATGGGCAAAGATTTTCAAGTATATGGTATATCTTTTTAAATATTTTTCTTTTATTTTTGAGGTTGTCAAATAATTACACCTTTTCCCCCTTGCCTTTCCTCCCTCCAAGTTCTGCCATACTCTGCATTTCAAATTCA
>JAQHUG010000095.1:994901-1018757 GCA_028555095.1 Dicrostonyx torquatus | reverse complement strand
CTTCTTAGACCCACATGGAGGGGGAGGGCCTTGGGCTTCCCACAGGGCAGGGTATCCTGCCCCATCTTAAAGAAGCAGGGGGAGGGTGGTGGGGTAGTGGTGGAGCAGGAGATCCTGGGACAAGGGGAGTAAATGTAAATTTTTCTTTTAACAATAAAAAGATAAAGAAAAAAAGACTATGGGTTGGGATTTAGGCCTGTGGTTGTAGAGGTCGCAGCAGGCAAATTAAAGGATGGGAGACAAAATGAGTGTATCACCAGTCAAAGATGAAGCCATGAATCAGAAACTAGGCCTGTAGATGCCAAGATGGCAACAGGGTGGGTGAAGGATGGGAAAGGGAAGAAGCAACTGACCCAGCAAACCTGGTTCTTGGGCTGGGGTATGAAGCTAGGCCTGTGGGTTTGCAGATGACTGTGGATGAGAGATCTGGGACAGGAGGGATGGCAAAGAGAAAGGAGGAACTTAGTCAGTAAGGTGCCTCATGAAAAATGATGGTACAGAGGTCCAAGCATCTGGAGCTAACTTTGTGAGAATGTGGATGATGGAAGTGGGGTAAGGATGGTGAAGGGAAGAAATAACTTACCCTAAGCATCTTACAGTATCTATGAATGGGATGTGATCTGCCATTTATTATTTTTTTAAATTATCTATTTTTCATATGAAGGAATTCTACTGTGTGTGGGAGGGTGTGGGTGTGGTTTATAACCATTTTTTTATTTTAATTTTTCTTTATTGATTATAGTACATTCACCTTTTCTCATTTTTTTAAACCTTGATATGTGCAGACCTTAATCTGTTTATTTGTTTTATTTTAAGCAAATATTGCTGTCTTTCATCGGCTTATAATGTACTACATTGGCTATCACGCTAGTATACTTTTCAGTTGAAACAGCAAGTTATCATTCTCATCTTGTTTCTTGCATCATCATTTCTATTTAGAGATAGCATCCAGGAGGATATTTGTTGTATTAAATAGGGAAATTTTCATTTATGGTAGAAGCAATGTCTTATCTAATCTACAGCCATTTATTTGTTGTATTACCTGAGGTGTATATGCATTCAATGAAAGCACATAGCTGTCCTACAATTACTAAGTCATATGACAGTGCCTTGGCCACTAAAACATGAACAAATTTCTGCAGGATATTTTTGAAATAGTTTGCTTTCCCTGATACTGATAGCATCCAGGTAAATTCTAATGCCAGTTCTTGCTTGTCATGAGAGAATTCAGTGTCCATTCTGTCCAAACCCATTTAGTGGCATCAGTTTGGCCACTTCAACTCCATGATGGTTCAATAATTTGAACCATGGAAATGAGTTCATGCTACTTAAGAGCTATTTCTCTCTTAGAGATTTGTACATGATTAGCACCACAACTTCCTACTGATCGTGTCTTCTCTCTTACTACCAGGAACATAGATGTGATGGCTGAAACCATGATTGACGCTCAAACCTGAGAACGATGTCCTAATAGTCTTCTCTTACAAGAGGCAGATCCAGAGTATGCAGGAGCATACATTTAAAACAGACACAGCTCAGGTCTCAAGTTCAGTTCCCAGATACTCTGCATCAATAGCAGGTTCTTTACTCCCTCTGTACCTCAATGTCTCCCCTTTAGAACTGGATGAATGCTTTGTATATTCATGTTTGCAAAACAAAGAAAGGTACATGGTAACTATTCAACAATTATAAATTTTAAAGTCTAGTAAAAATGAATTTAAACTTCTTCCCCTTATAGCTAAACTTATTCATAGTTTCTATCCCTGGTTCTATAAAAGGTTTATTTTAAATTGCCATTGAAATTTATCAAACATTCTTACGCCTATAGATAACATTTTCTTTTTTAAAAAACAATCTTTTTATTTCACATACCCCTCCCCTCCTCCCTCTCTTCCCACCTCCCTCCTACCCCACCCTCTAGCCACTCATCAGAGAAGGTGAGGCCTCCCAGATAACATTTCCTTAATGTGAATCATTTTATTAGCAAATTTAGTGTCATGGTACCTATTTATCCCTGGACTGCACTATTGCTTTTAGACACACAATTGACATTGATTTTGATCTGCATTGAATAACATCTCCCCTGGTTGTAGGGAACAAGGGCTTAGATATATACCATGCTTAATTCATTTCTAGTTCTTTGTTAAGTTTTCTATATTACAGCTGCTATTCATCATTTGCTCCTACCACCCCCTCTGAGAAAGATGCTTATCTCATATTATTATCTTAATTCTTAGTGTTGTGCATAAGTTAAGTAGCAAAAAAAATTGATCAAATTCTCATGGTCCCTATGCCTATCCATTGTGTCCTCTCTTTTGTGTGGAGTTGTGAATGACAGAAGAATAAAGAAAGACTGTTTGATCTTCATTCTAAGATGGTGGCAGTCTGGAGCTTTCAACTGCACCTTCAGCTGCACTATAGGAATGGCCTTGAAGCATTGTTCTAAAATTCATCTCTCCAGTGGTAATCCTGAAGGAGAGATTGATAGTGACATATATCTGGGATGAGTCATAAACAATGGGCAACAGTGTGGCTGGCTAATAAGGACAAGAATGAGATTAGATCTAGGGGAAAAAAGGTTTGTGGAAAGACTTCTCCAAATGAACACAGATATTTTGTTGTACTGTCTGTACCTCATAAAGCTTCAGGAAAGAGCTACCTCTGAAAAGTACCATTTTAATAACCGTGTACAACATGACCTATTATTTGTGTCGAGAAAAAGTTCATGGAAGCAGAGACGGAGCTCTATAAGTGACATGAACCAATGCCAATTTGGCTAAGAGCAGACATCAACACTAAACTCCAGACATGGCATCATTTCCCAAGGAAACCAGCCAGGCACCTGGTGGCAGGTTGATTGCATTGGACCATTTTCATCACTGAGGAAGCAGCACTTTGTTCTCACCAGGGGTGGGGGTGGGGGACCTCTTGCTTGTATGGTTTTGCCTTTTCCATTTCCTTTCTTTGATATTTCTGACAAAAACCACCATCGAAGTATTATATACAACATCAAATGTGACAAAGAAACTCATATTATATCAAATATTGTGTTTACGCCCATGGATCTCACTGAACAATCCTGTTCTCCTCATGCAGAAACAGCTGGCCTAGTAAAATTGTAAAATGGCCTTTGGAAAGCTCTATTATGGTTCCAGCTGGTGAGAGCATCTTTAGAGTTGGAATAATAGCTTTCTATGTGTATGATAGGCTCTAAATCCATGTAAATACACAGAGATGGTTTTTTCTCAACTCAAGATCCATGAGTCTGAGAAGCGTGGGAATGATGTTTTCCAAATTGCTCCCAATAATATTTTTTCTTTGCAACTTTAAGCTTTTGTTGGTTTTTAGGTATTACTTCCTAAAAGAGAAATTGTGCCGTAAGAAAATACATTTTTTTCATGGAACTAGAGACTACCATAGACCATTTCAAACAACAGTGAAACCACAGAAACAAAGTCCTCAAGGGAGTTACTTGCTCTTCCAATATTTTGTTATATAAGTTAATGGAGAGTTGCAAAAATCTTATGTAAGTGAAACTGGCAGCGATACAGACTCTTCAGAAATGAGGATTTGGGTCACTTGCTATAGAAAGCAACCACTATGATGGCACCAGCAGGAAACAAAGAAAGAAATGGAAGAAGTCGTAGGTGTAATCTATTACCCCATGACCAGTTACAGGTCAGTCTATAGCAGACAGCAGTGCTTATTACTTTCTTACTTCAAAGAACTGTGTGTGTGTGTATGTTTGTGTGTATAGGTGCAAATCCATGTGTGTACATTCGTGTGTGTGTGTACTGATGTTCTATGACTTACAATGAATCTATATCAGAACAAACTCAACATATGTTGAAAATATCATAAATCTAATATATAGCTGACACTTCAAATGCTAAACCTAATAGTTTAGCAAAACTGTGCACTGTTGAGTACTGGTTGCTTGGCATACAGCATTTGAGGCAGACTTGGAAGCCACAGCTAGATGTCATCACCAACATCTCAAAAATTAACATATCACTAGCCTGGGAAAAGGTTAAAATTCAAAACCCCACATCTGCCGCTGGGTGCCTCCTATGTTGGCCCAGTCATGAAGCTGGAGCGGCATAAGAACCATTGTAATCAGAAATCATCCTTAGATAGCACTTTCCTCTTGAACAATACCTTCTCTAACAAAAAAGTAATACTATTGGCTAACTGTATCTCCGGATCCACTGTATAGGATAATTAAATGCAGATTTGGATAGATGAAAGAGAAATGAGCACCTCACAAAGGTGGGTAGGGTGTATCCTCTTTGGGAGAGAAGAGAGTTCTCAGATTTGCCAGTTTCCTGCAACAAGATATTTTGTCATTAAGAGTGTAGTTTCCTCAGCTTTGTGTGGAAGATGATTTGTTTGCAGCCATTAATTGGATGGAAAGATGGCAGATATGATTAATTATGAAAACTGTGTTGGCCAGGACTACACTATACTGGGTGGTACTAAGTTCCGTTAAATGAGGTACTCCATTTCCCAGAACCCCTTTTTTCATTTCATTCAGAGTGAAAACTGACCCAACCATCTATAGAATTATTGGCAAGGTTTGTCAGGAATGGGAAAACCAAGAGTCATCAAGTTTGGGTGCCCACATGTGTTTCTAGATTGCCTTCATTTTCCCTGACTCCATGTTGCTTTCCTTCTGCTGACTTCACTGACCCTCCATCAGATGCCTGCGTGAGATCCAGAGACCTTACAGCTGCTCAGTCTCTGGCTCCCCTGTCAAGGGGAGGTGTGCTAGACTTGCTAAATTTTCTGAAAGTTCCCACTTGTCCATCTACCCCGTGCTCTAGTCAGATCAGTGAGTCATTCTCAGATTTGCCAGCTTCCTCCAGCAAGATGTTTCTTTCCAAGATTCTCCTTTGTTCTGGGAGAATGTTCTGTAACTCCTTATTTCTGCATGTACTTACAAGGGCTCTGTCTTCCTAACCAAATCTTGATCAATTAAAGCTAGTATGAACACAGAGCTGTGGTTGTGTTGGTCACTTCCTTAAGCCCTTTAAAGATTCCTAAGTGCACACACACACAACTGCATGTCATGAAAGTGTGGCTCACCATGGCATGAAAACCAAACAGGAAGCCTGGAACTAAGCCTGGATATTCACTGGTAATAAGCGCTCTTTGGTTCTGTATCCACTAAGTAGATTAAACGCAATTACAGTGCTCTGTGTTGAGCGACTGCCACCAGGGGGCAAAGATAATATCTTAATACAAAGCAGTAACAGTGAGAGTTGTTTACTTAATACCAGGATATAAGCATCACTGTACTCTGCAGTCTATTCAAGCTCCTTCTCATCTCCATGAATTTCCCAAGTTAGATATTATTATCCTTGTTTTACTGAGAGGAAGCAGGTGCCCAGAGTCTAAGTAACTTGCCCATTCCAATACCCATCTCAACAGTAAAGCAGTCTTCCTTTTAGGAAGACATTGGACTGCGTAGATCATAAACAATCCATCTCCAGTACTCTCCTATGACCTATCTGAGTCCTTTTATTTTTGGACCATGTGTGTCTCACTTTAACCACACTGTGTTCTGTCTCCTACATTTTCACATTCTGTGAGGAGGTTTTCACACAGAAATATTTGTCATGAATTCCATTATTTTATTTGATTGATAAATAATGTCTGCCTATTTTCATTATTGTAGTCTTGGAATTGGAATTTGTTCATTCATTTTTTTAACAAATCGTTCTCATGTTTCTGAATAGTTGGGAAATGGTTTTATCCCAATAGTGAGACAGTAATGAAAAACCCCATTAACTAGGCCTCTGATATTTTCTATACAGTAATCTCAATGGAAACATTATGCCACATTAGGTGATCACTAACTGTGAAAAAGCCCCTCCTTTTGTTCTTCCGAATTCTTTCCATAGAATTGTCAATATCTCTGTCTTCTACAACACTTGGAGTAGAGACAGCTCTGTTTGGATCTACGGTGTTCAACCATCACTTTCCTTTGTTCTAACTAGTTGGTTAGGTGCCAAGGTAGCTTATGGGCATAAATGCCATGGTTATAAAGAACTCATTGACATACCAACATTGCCAAATTGTGCCAACCTTAGCTGGTTGGTTGACTGTGCTTAGTACATGTGAGAAGACAGACTATGAGAAACTTGAGGCTGTTTCTAATCTCTTAATCATGTATCTCCCTCACACCTAGCTCAGTTCATGACACAAAGGACTTGTTTAATAAATGAGATGACTCAATTCCTAATCTTATACTTTTATTTAATTAAGTAAATGAAAAAGTACTATTTGCCACATTTTGTTTCAGACACCACACAAAGCTGTGAAGGAACAAAGCAGACTTGAATCCTTCCTCACACCCTACATTCTGAAGTTAAAAAAAAAAAACCCTCTGAGTGACTCATACCATCGCCCTTGCTATTGGCAGTACCAAAGCTGAGCTTCAGATTCCTCACTGTCTAGCTAAAAATTGGAAGAATTGCATGTTTTATAAAGTCATTTAGCTCTTAAGAGTCTTTTTAAGGGTATATACTATATGAAGCATCATGGAAATTAACTACATGTTTATATTCTTAAATTAGTATGTACATATTATTATGTCAACTTTATGAAGAATCTAGCTCTTTGCCATTTACTGTAACTCTCTTAACATCATACTCTGTAACTGACACCCTCTATAGGATCTAGTGTATCTCAAAAATAGAACTCAGTACATAGATTCATGCACTAAAAACACTTTAAGGGTCACCAAGAATCTTGATCAGAATAATATTTAGGAGACACAGAACCACAGGAAACTCTACTCAAAATTGTATGTCAGTCAATAGGCCACTTTGTAGAATTATTTGGTTGACAGATCCATCATGCAAAATCATTCTCCCTCAATGTGTTAACTGCATAGCACTTAGTTGCCAAGAATTGAGTGATTTAGGCTCTGAGTCTGAAAGGTTTCTTGATTTTGTTTTGTATCAAAAAAAAAAAATGAGGGTTGCATCCCTCTAAATTTTACAAGACTTTTGTTCACACACTGTACCATTAAAACTGATGCAAATAATTAGGCAAATTTGCATTCTAAATCAGCACCAGAGACTCTCCAGTGGTGTAATATCTGTAGGTAAAATATACTCTGAAAACTTATCAGCTCTACGGAAAAGACACTGAAACATAAACATAAGTAAAGATATTTCTAGTGATTCTTTCTGCTCAGATTGAGATATCTCTAATTCCCACCACATCTGGGTTTTCACTCCTCCTCACAATAACAATGCAGCCGTTGTCCTTTAAAAAAAAATGGCCCACGAGGAAAACTTTGTACAAGGGTTCTGTGAGCAGTTTTTCTGGGGCTTCCCAGTGGCTGGAATGAGAAGCTTGTTGGCTGGCTTTCCAAAGCTCTAGGTGGAGAATGAGATATATGTGTAAAGACTCCGCAAGACCTCTAAATGTTAAAAGCAATTACTGCCCTTGGGAAATTTGTCTCTCCTCAATGCATTGAATATACTTTAAACAAAATCAGTAGATATTTGTCTGAGCACATATTTTAATTTTCTTATTAAAAACAGTAAATAAAATTACCTTTACCTTTGAGAATGGGTAACATGCTATTATCTCAAACAAATCAAAAGAATTATTTTCCCCAGAAACAAACATTAGATATTCAAAAATTAAAAGTATCTTCAATATAAATCTATTTCACACTTGAAAATGAGTGCAAAGTGATCCAAAATAATTATTTTGTAAACGTATTAGCAGCCTATAACAGAAAACCAGGTGTTTCTAATTTCCTCAGAACTGAGTTGCCATTTGCGATAGTGGCCAGAAGAGGGCAGGCTCTTGTTTCTTATAACCCTATAATACTTTGTGTATTTACAATGTTAACTTTAAAGAGAATTGTTCGAAAACATTTTCCTTTTTACAAACAGTAGCTAGAAAGTGAGAAGTCAGACATTCCAAAAATAATATATTTGGTTTCCTTACTCCAGATCATTTATATACAAATAAAGTAGTTTTAAATAGTTGGAATAATTTCCGGGTCACCTGTGGTGGGATGGGGGCGGAGGAGGAAAACACGGAGAGGGAAAGGGAGTTGTTTTAGAATAATAATCACACAGTTAGAGCCAAACTCAGTTTTTAATGACCCCTCTTGGTTCATTTTCTGCTATTTACAAATTGCTTTTTACAAATCTCTGCAACTAGAAGTCCAACCCTACAATAAAATAAAAGCAGGTATGGCTTTATAATAGGAATGATAATTTATGGTGAAGATTCATTAGTTTAAAATAAAATTATTTCCTGAAATGTTTATTAAGGCACATATAATGTTCAAATGATTCTTTGAGTTAATAAATGCTAAAGAAGTGTCCAAGTCTAAAGTCTACACACTGCTTAAAAATAGCATCTAAGGCTGGTAAACCACTCATATACTCATTGAAGAACAGTAATAGGTGTGCGTGGGGGAGGGGGTGTTATGGTTCCAGAAACACCACCGAGTGGTAGAGTTGATATGTTACAGATGTTCCTGATGGGGCCTGAAATACAGTCTACCACCAGTTACTAAGTGCTTGCCTTGAAGGTGGGAAGGCTCCCTAATCATCTCTGGAAAGGCATAATCCAAAGCTGGCCGAAAAGGCAATGCTGGAACCAGTCCAGGCGTTAGGTATGGCGACACAAAACCAGACAGCGCTCTTCCTGGAGAAGAATATGCCAGGCGCAGTGGGCTGAAAGCTAGTCTAGGATTGAAACTGTAGAGACTTGAATCTCCTCCATAAGCAGCAGATGCGGCTTCAAGAGGAGAGAGCGCTGATTTATTACTTAGAGTCCCAAAGTCAATGCCAGCAAGAGTAAAATCTGAAGCTCTCTGGAAGGCTGTGTTATCCAAGTCTGCGTGTGCTGGATCCCTGCAGTCTGGCTTATGTTCTTTCCCATTTAAGATCTGTTCGATAGCTTGAACGACATCTCCCTTGCAGAACTGTAGGATGCCTTCTAGGCGGCTACGCCTGTAACCTGGAAAAATCCTAGTAAGAATTCCGAGAGGGTCGCGTGGTCTTGAGGTCACCGTGGAAAGGCTGGCTCTGGTAGCAATGAGGTCTCTGGCCCACTCGCTTTCATTCCCTGATTCCAGGTCAGAGGAAGAGAAGGACCTGGGACTGTCTTCTCCTCCCGATTGCTCCGTGGGGCAAGGAGACATTATTATATTGGGTTTGTCTGGGTGTTCTGAAATAGATGACAGGAATCCCCTTTTCTGCGTGGTACCCTTACCCTTAGGAGAAGATCCCAGGGAATGGTTATGGGTGTTGGAGACCAGTTCTTCATGTCTAATCTGGCATGACTCGCAGTTCTCTTTTGGTTCTGCAGAAGAAAAAAACAAAAAACAAAAATAATGAGACAGATGAAAAATTGCCGCTCAAAGGATGAAATAATTCACTCACTCTGAATTTATGTATATACATATACATATATATCTAATCTATATAATTAGCAAGTTTACTCACCCACAAACATCTTCATGAAAGCCACATTATAAAGATAACTCAGAACTAATTAACATGTGCTGGAACAGAAGAGAAAGCTGCTTCTCATGCATTTCAAGATTACTCAAGGTTATTCAATAAGTACCAAAATCCCTTAACATTTAGGGATCAAAAGAGGAGAATTTGTTGTTACCATGATGTGTCAATGTGACACCATCTTGGAATTAGAAATTTCCCAAAAACAAACAAACAAACAAAAAAACCCCTAAGTTAAACAGGTAGCTTTGGATAAGTTCTAATGCTAAATTTCAATAAATTATTTTAACACTGACAATTCAAATTCTAATTAAGTAGCCTAAGTAATGTGGGGAACTAAACTGCTGGGTTCAGTTCAGACAAGACCAGGTGCCTTCAGGGTGACATGGCTGTAAACCATTTCAAACTAAAGCAGTGATGTTCCTGGGGCATCAATCTCAAATTGCATGGGACTTAGGTACTTCATTTTATGGGAGAGATAATAATAATAAAACATGGTATTTTTCATAACTCTTGGTAAAAGATGCATTTTCTATTTCAGCCTACACAAACTGTTAAGAACAGATTTTTAAACCAGTTGCTCCTAATAAAAGACTACAAACTTCATGACCTCAATCTGCATGGACCTTGTAGAAACAATGTATTAGACATTTAGTACTTATTACAACCCCCACTGCAATATTAAGAGCAATTAAAAAATATTTTATTAAAAACTCCGATTTTCAATCTCAACATTTTGAGCATGACAATAAAACAAGAATATTTCAGTTCTATACTGGCAAGCTAATACCAGGAAACTAATAACAATGTACACACACACACATATATTCAAAATAATGTTATCTGCCTTTTCCTCTCCTGTTGCCATTGACACACTTTAACTCTGATAAAGTAAAACTGCCCAAGACTTTCAGGAGTACTTCTCCCCAACTCTCCATCTCTACAACATTTTTAATGATTACATAAGAAATGGCAATCTATAATATTCTCTGATATTTCCTTGCATCTTGAAGAAAGTCCTAAACACTGTCCATAAAATCTATAGTCCATTTAAAATGTAAATCACTTCCAATTCAGCACTGTGTCAATATGCTGGCAGTATTCCAAATGTTAGATAAAAGAAAAGTTGTGACTTTTGTAAGCTTGTACACTGATATTTTCAACATTAAATAATATAAAAACTTGTCGAATGGCATTTGTCACATGGAAATAAATTCCCATTGTTCTCTTATTCACTTGCTATAAATGTGATTCATTGAGTATTGATCCTGAAACACATGTAGTATCAAAATTACATCTCAGCCATGTTGTCTAATAATTTTTTTCTTTTAGATTGAACTCCAGGGACAAATACCTGTAAAGAAATACTGACTGCAAGCTGTGCATGAGGGCTCCTACCTGTGATCCCAGTACTCAGGAGTCTGAGGCAAGAAGATGGCCAAGAGCTTGAGGGTAGCCTAGGCTACTTAGTTCCAAACCCTCCTGGGATATAATGTGAAATGCCTGCCTCAAAACAGACACAAAGTGGGGAAAAGCAAGAAGTGCTGTCTGTATGTGACTGTTGGAAAAATAAGGTTTCTTTTAAATGCTTGGTATCAATCCCTTCATCTCTGTCCTCTGAACTCCTGGAGATTTAGTCTGTGTGTTGTTGTAGTTGTAGATACTGACAGCCTTCCTTCTTTTGAACGTAAGGTTCTCTTACATGGGGAAAGGCTATTCACCTCTGAATCACTGTGGGTCTTTGTTTTGTGAATGAATAAGTTCAACACAATGTCTTACTATAGTTTGTGCCTGTTGTGTAAGAAGGGGTACTCCATTTAGAAAGCCAATGAAGAAGCCTTTGAAATACACACTTTCTTTTTTTTTTCTAGGTGAGTCATTCGTGGCAGAATAATCTAATAAAATCATTAGGCCTGTAAGGTGAACGCTTTAGTACCAAAGATTTACATAAATCCATACCACCAGCCAAATCTCATTACCAGCCTAGCTGAATGAACGCCAGCATTTGCTTCTCTTACTGTTTCTCCTCCATCTCCCTTGACTGCCCATGAGAAACACTTAAAGTCTATTGAATAAAACTACCGCATGTGTCAAAAGCTGACGTAAGTGGACGCTAAGTTTCGATGCAGAAATGATCTTCTTTCGAAAGTACACCCTGTTTTGCTAAGATTGGCAATTTTCACAACCAAAGAAACTTTCTAATTTATAACTTACCACCAAGTTATCACGTAACTTCGTGTGATACAACCTGTTTGGAACTTTAACAGAATGATTAAAGCGAAATGTTCCCTGCTCATCGACCTTGTAGGGGGCTGTGAAATTCATGGAAACACAATGGAATTAACATTACAAGAAAAGTTAACTCGGGGTCCTTTCCTGCACAGACCCAGACCTTAACTTTGCTGCCAGAAACTCCAGGGCAATACTACAACTACAGAGATCTCCTCGGCTGTAAACTGACATTCCTGCCAATGGTTTTGCTATCTGAAAGGCTTAAACTTATTTCCAATGGAAACTAAACTGCAGTCCCTAAAACTTTCCACTCCTTTGGGAATTGTACTTAAAGAATTAAAATGAGGGTTAGCAATTCCAGTTTCTTTCTAAGTTCAGCTGGTGGCAAAACTTTGTCCCCAAAGCAAAGAACGTCACAATAACCACAGTCTAGGGTTTTCCGTGCTAGAGCAGAAGACTCACCATGGTTTCTACCACTGGAAAGAGGGCAAGCACACTCGCTAAAGTTCTCTCTCAACACCCGCTTAAGTTCTGTCCACACAAAGTCAAAGTAGACTGTGCCTAAATCCATTCCCAGGGCGAGCCTGCAGCTGTGATCACCCACAGTTCACTTTTTCGTTTCTTTTCTCTCTATCAACGGGGAACAAACAGCTCTTTGGTTTTGCGAAAGCTTGGTACCTATACTCCTCTAGGCTAGCTGTCCACATTGTAGATCCACGTCCCTGAACTTCATCACTTCTTTCAAACAACTTTCTGCCCACCTTTAGGGAACTGCTGCTCAATTCAAAGCATCCTTCCAGAACCGTCATTTTCTCCCACGAAAGCAAACCAAACAGGACTCACCCTGCTTTCCCTCGGCATAATCTTGCTGGAAAACCTCGAAAGCGGGGACCGCCCGGCTCCCGGGATGCCTTGAAGCACCCGCTCCCAGTACAGCCGTAGCCTCAGGCCTGCGCACGGCCTGGGGACTCTCGTTCCTGCCGCTGACCCCCGACGCCAGAGCCCCGGACCCCGACGGCCCCGGGTACAGGAGCCGGTGCAGACCACGGGCCTCGCTCTCCTCCTGCGCCTGCTGCCTGCGCAGCGCCACCTGCGCGGCCATGACGCGCTGGCGCTCTGCTATCAAAGTGCACTTGGCACACGCGCAGTCCCGCCAGCGGCAGAAGCGCTTGTGGCCCTTGAGCGCCGACACCACGCCGTGATTGCGACAGCGGGCGCACTTGGGGGTCCGCGGGTAGCCGCAGCCCACCACCCCCAGCGCCCTATCCAGTCCCGGGCCGGGAGCGCATCCTCCGCGACCCGCGCTGGCGGCCGATCGCAGGAACAGGCCAGGTGGCCGCAGAAAAGCCGCGGATACCGGGATCCCCGACGGCCCCGGCCGCGCGGGCGATGCGAGTGGAGCGGCCCGCAGCCCCGGGGTCAAGTGGGGTCTGCAGCCGCCGCTGCGGTCCCTACGACCTGAAGCAAACTGCTCCATTTTGAGAAGGCTCCTCTAAGGAGTAGCCTCTGGCAAGGGCGGTATCCAGAGCTACCCGTGGGAATGCACACTGCGAACCCTCCTGGGTCCCGCTGTCCAGTTCCTCGCACCGACGAGTTTACTATCCTAGCCCAGAGCAGGAAACCGCTGAGTCCAGGAGCTCCGGAACCTGACAGCGCAGGCAGCCAGTGAGCCTCGGAGTACAGACGCCAGCCAGGATAGTTGTCCCAAGCTCTGCCAGTCTCCTGAGCCCAGGAAGGCCAGACTGGAGAGGCCACCCCGCCCACCCTGTTGGCTGGCCAAGGGAGAAGGCCAGGGGGAGGGCCTGGGGCGGAGAGTGGGGACTTTCTGGGAGGTGACCTATAGGAGAGATTAGAAACTGTCCCTCTGGGGCTGAAGGGCCCATTATGGAAAAAAGAAACCTCTCACCAGCACCAGCACCGCCTAACCCCATCAGTTTCTCAATAAGTGGATTATAACGTAATCTCCCCCACTATCTTCCCTTTATTGCCCTAATTTAAACAAGATGTGACGTTCTTTCCCAAGCTCCGTGTTTCCACAAAGTGAGTTGGAAGAGCTGTGTTTTTTTTTTACTTCTCCTCCTTCTTTCTCTTTTCTAAATGAAGTCAAGAGACGAGTGTGGCAAAGATATACGAGAGTAACAAAGAGACACAGCACAGCTTGGAAGACTGTGGCTGCTGCTCATAGGAGAGTTATTTTTAAAAACTCCTGAGATGGCTTAGAAAGAGTGTATAAACAGGAGAACCAATTCCTGTTTATTTACATGTGCACTCAAGGATCGTGGACGGGAATGTGTTTGAAGTACTTGCCGTCAAGGTCACTCTGAATCTCTTCTCTGGAACTATTTATGGGTAGCAATTATGTTAAAGCTCCCTCAACAAATACTTCATATTTCTCTTGTGAAATCCTGGGAAAGCCATGAGGATGAGTCTTTATGCTGTCAAAATGCATTCTTGAACTATACGTTTAAAGGCTTTAATTGTTAAGAGGAGACCATATTGCTTCTAAACCAAAGGCGCATTTGAAGCGGAAAAAATCATGAGTGCAGTAATTGAAAGGAAGAGTCCGCACTCTGCCAGGTCCTCGTGAAAACATCCAACTGCTTTAACAGGCGCTCACACTCTAGCCCTAAATATGGCAAATAGTCATGACATTTTAATTAGTCCGTGATACTTCCAGGTTGGACAATCTGGGTGACGCCTGCCTGCCCACTCCAAATCTTCACCATCACCGCCATCACCTCCTTCCATACAAACATCCTCTTTCAGAGACATAATACCCTTTCTAAGCATCAGAATGACCTTGGCAGCTTAAAAACATATGGTTATCCCAACCCAAGTATCTTAGTTCTTTTGTAGTGATTCTTAGTGATGGGGACCTACAACCAATGCCTAGAACTACCTGTACCCTCTGGAATGTGTGATAACCAAATAGTTTCAAATCCACCGAAGATCTAGTGATTCTCAGGTGTGGAACTAATAGCCAACATATGAAAGATGGGTTTTTAATGTTACTTGAAACATAATAATATGAATAAAAACAGGACGTCCCCTTTTCTATTCATTTGAAGACTTGGCTACGTAAAGAAAAATGTTTAGATTGGCAAAAGTGTTATTGTGCTGTCTTGTTTTGTATGCCTCATAAGGTGCCTGCAAGAAGCCTCCACATTTGAAGTAGCCACTAAAATTTAGTAATATATTTTTCTCTTTGTATTAGTTCCTAAAGCTGCCTTACAATTGCAGCAAGTGATAGTCGTTTCCTTTTAAGAAAATGAAACTAGTTTTTAAGTAAGTGGATTGGAATTACATGTGTGCAGTTTGAGAGAAGTAAAGTGATGCAGAAAAGCACACATGGTATAGAAGACACATATGCTTCTATTTCTGATCATAAACTAGCCCGCAGACACTGTTGGCCTGTAGAGAACAGCCGAGCTAACTCTGAGTGAATATAAGCCTTCTCCCTAAGATCAGGAGCAGAGCCAGACAAGGAAGCCCACTCTTGGCACCTAGATTTAATTCTACTGGAAATGATGGCCAATATATCAGGCAAGAAAAGTCATTCTGAAGTCATTCAGATCAGGATGAATGTCATAAAACTCACTGTATCTGCAGGTGACATGATATATAATGCAAAACTTTTTGGAAAAAAATATCCTAAAACTAAGAAGCAGCTTTTGAAAGCTTGCCAAATATAAGATGACTACTCAAGATAATTTCACTTCTATATATTAAAGTGAAGTTGGATGGCCACTAAGTTAATGGAGAAAATAAACCTATTCATAGTAGCTTTCAAAGTAGTCTTCAAGATAAAATTCCAGCAGATGTTTTTCCATAGAAACTGTCAGACCCTTTCTTACATTCATATGAAAGTGCAGAGGAGAAACTTTATTAGAGCCCGCATATCTCTGGAAAAGACAAACATGCTGAGATATCTCAGTTGTAAAGGACTGTTCTCCCTTTACCAGAACAATTGGACATCTGTACGCAAAACATTACCTTTGTCTTACATCGCGCATCACAGATAAAAGGATCTGAAAGTGCATTCTGTGGCATAATGGTCCTAAAAATAATTATTATGTGAGAAAGAAGGCAAAATGGATGAGCTATGGTACAGTTTGATTTATTCAAAATTCTAAAAATCAATGTGAAAATTGACCAATACATGTTTCCTAGGATAAGCAAAAGCACAGGAAAATGGAGAGAAAAGATTACAAAAGATCAGGAGGAAAATGGGAAATAATCAGTGTTGTATCATTTTAATTGTTGCAATGGTTTTCTACCTTGTACATACATATGTGTAAATTCATCTAATTATATACATTAAATATCAAAAGTTCATTATACATCAGTTTTGCTCAGTGAAAGCTATACTCTAAGCAGAAAGCATAGACTAACGAGGGCAAAGTGAGCAAAACTAGCCCCACCTCAGACCCGAAGCTGGAGCAACTATTCCCGTAGAGTACTCAAGTATACTGGAAAGCCCGAATCTTCTTCTCCCCTCCTTTCCTTGCCTTCCCTTTCCCAGAACCCCCCACTTCTCCTCATTTCTCATCTTACAATAATACTATGTGTTCCCTCTTTCCCTTGAATTACATATTTTTCCTAAATAATTCAGTAACTGAATACTGTCCATTTTATCATAAGTCACACTAAGAAGACGTTAACAGCTACAATTTAACAGCAGCATTGTTTTCATCGAGTAAAAAGGTGATGTTTTTAAATAGTGTGTAATACAACTACATCATTCTCAAATGTGTTCTAAATAATCATCTGATGAGTGAAAACCGGTGAGCTATATCAGAAGCTAGGAAAGGCTGCTAATAAATACAATGTTTCCCACTTGTTCTTCTTTCTTTGTTTTACTGCAATTCTAATTCTCTAGTCACCTTGGACCAGAGAAGTCAACTGATATTTTGTTGTTGTTGTTGTGCCAAGCTGACCATGGACCTGGAAGGATAGGGCGATAGGCCTGTCTTACAGTAACAGCAAGTCCAGGGTGCAGCCATGTATCCACTCAGCTTTCTTCTCTCTCTCTCTCTCATTGACAGGTGAATTCAAGTCAGTTCCAAGGATGCTTTCAAAACTCTGGTTCATGTCATTTGACAGTCTAGCCTGTAGTTTTTTCTCATCAACATCCTTGACCTATAAAGAGTCCCATAACTGCCTGTCTATAGCCCTTTAATAATGTCTCCCGTTACAGCTATCTGAATTTTAATAAGCAGTATCCCAGATCTCACAGCGGAATTTCCTCAACTATGTTTTTTTTTTCTTCCACGGGTTCTCTCCTTCTTAGATGAGAGTCCAGAACAAAGCAAAATATCCCGAGTCTCAATTTCTCTTTCAGCCTTCAGATTTTTCTTGAGGTTTTCATGCTAATTCTTCTAGTGCTTCTAAAATAGATCTGTTCCTATAATCTACAACTGAAATTTCCAAATAGCCTTTTATTTTCTTTATTTGATTATTGTTACACTTCCAGACATTTTTCCAAATAGTGCTTTGTGAAGACTTTAGAGCAAATATAATCTTGGAAAGGAGAAAATGAGCTTTACAGATAGTCTCCTCGTGATACAGAATTGAAAGTACAAAGTAGAAATCCACAGAAAATGAGCACAGACTACCATTGACAGAAGTCCAGGGAAGGAAAAAGAGGAGGCCATGTTCTCAGATAAACTTCTGATAAAGGACAAATGAACTGTTCTAGACTGAAGGACAGTTGGGTAAGAGGACTGGGCATTTGGGTGGGAAAGTTCTTCATGGCCTAGTTTTACACACTTTAAGATGTACAATGTACTTCTTTGCTTTGGAATACATAAGAGGACACCCTACATGGTCCATTTAGTTCAAGACTTTCCAGGCCAGGCTACTTGTGGCCATGCCATGGCTTGTCAGATGACCAGAGGCAGAATTTGTCTTTTCCTTGGTTCGTCCAAGGCATTAGTGAACAGTATTTTTATTGAGAGGCTACATCATGCAGGATGGCATAAATGCCAACCTGATATCTCATGTCTAATATTACCATACTAAATTATTCTACTTTGCAATTTTGATATTGTTTCATTTCTCCCTGGTTTAAGGGAAATTAATATGTATGTATGCACCAAATCATTCTTTTAGAAATTCTTTTAGGCCTAAGTACTAACATAAAAGTTGCAAATACTTTTCAAAACTTTCGGCTTGTGTCACAAACTTTCTTTCCTAAAGTGTCCATGAATTGGACTTCTAACATGTAGGTAATTTGCTCAGCACCCCATAAGTGTATTCTTGGACTTCTAACATGTAGGTAATTTGCTCAGCACCCCATATGTGTATTCTTGCTAAGAAGTTGATGTCTCACTCTCCTGAACAGAGAGTAATAAACCTGAAATTCCACGAGAAAGATAATCCTACAAAAGTTTACTTCATAAAAAGTGATCGATTTTCAGATCTCTGCTGGACTGTGACTGGGGTAATTAAAGCAACCTGTAACAAAATCTCCAGTCATTATGACATGCATTAATGGTTCTGTGAGAAAACTACAGACTAGTACAAAATGGCTGAATTAACCAATGCTCTACTAAAGAATCTATTGACTTGCAGACTATCAAAAAATTAGGTGCCATTGCCTTACTTGTGATCACACATATTTAAACATTATCCTCTTTAATTTTTTTTTAGCTCTGACAAATTTAACTCTACTGTGAGAATAGTATACATAACTCAGGGCACTTTCTTTGTTAATTATTTCTTCTATTTCTTGAGATTGTAATATAATTGCATTATTTTTGCTCCCTCCAAACTCTCCCACACACCTCCTTGCTTTCTTTTATATTTGTGGCCTCTTTTTTCATTAACTGTTGTTGTATATAAATGTGTGTATATATATTTGGGGTTTTTTTCCTAAATAAAACCAGGTCAGCCTATATAATGAGACTTGTGTGTATGCTTTCATGGCATGATAATTTGATATTGTATATTTCTGCCCTCCCCCTGACACCATTCATTAGTCGCCTGCAACTCTTTATATAAGGTTGAGGCCCCGTGGGCTTTTGTCCCTCTACGTGAATGTGTCTATTGGTGTCCATGTTCAGTTCGAGTTTAGACAGTTGTGCTGGTGAGACTTTATGGGTTGTAGCTTCTGACATTTCTAGGAGACAAAATCACACAGCAAACTCTCTGCTCCTCTGCCTCTTACAATCTCTCTACTCCTCTTCTGGAATAATCTCCAAGCCTTAGGCACAGATACTGTGTGTTGTAGATGTATTCTTTGGGACTGGGCTCCCTAATTCTGCATTTTGATCAGTTGTGATGGTTTCCATCTGTTGAAAGAGAAGTTTCTCTGGTGAGGGGTGAGGACTACACTTACCTGTGGGTATAAGGACAAATGGTTGTAATGTAATTTGGTACCCGAAGACTCCATGCAAGCTTATAAAAAGGAGGGGGCAACCAATAGTCCTACCCAGTGCTGAATACACCCATGAGCCACAATAATGACCACCATGGCATGAAAATCCTAAGGCTGTACTAATAGTATGGATACCTTGGCATCAACCAGAGACTCTATTTGGAATAAGACCTGATCAACAAGAGGTAGCCATGCCTCCTGGAAACCTAGCCAACTACCCAGGGTATGTTCAGTCATGGGTCCTGGAGGAGAACCTACAAGCCTTGAATTCTCGAGCTCAAGCTATCCTCTCACCTCAGCTTTCAAGTACCCGGGAGCAATGGGGCATAGCATTGCTCTGGGGTCCATGGCTAATTTTAAGAGTTGTTCATTGTGTATCGCACACTATGCTCAAGGCTCCTTATTGAGGTTACTTATATTATCCTTTTACAAAAAGAAAACACACTTTCTAAGAGAATTGGTTCTCAGTATCACATAGTAGTAAGGCTTCTTACTATGTTCAAGCTTCTTTCTGCAAATCAGCCTTGTGCCCACTGCAGTGCCTATTGGTGGCCCTGACTGTGACACAGTGACTCAGAAGTGGCACTTAATGGCTTACTCATCAAAATTAAATATTCCCACTTAACAGCAGTACCACCTAAAAAGCAAAGTATGGAGCTGGAAAAATGTCTCCGTGGTTAAGAGCCCATACTGCTCTTGCAAAACACCAGAGTTCAGAGCCCAGTGTATCCATTTTAGGCAGGTCACAAATGCCTGTAATGCCAGCTCTAGGGATCCTGTGCCATTTTCTAGCCCCTGTGGGCGCCTCACTCACACTTACACACAACACACACACACACACACACACACACACACACACAAATTAAAAATAAAATAAGCCTTTGTTTTTTTTAAAAGGAAGGTAAAACCTTTACAAATTAAATTAAACATACAAGTACTAAAGTCTTTAATTTCCAAGTCTCCTCCTAATAAACTTCAGTGAAGTTCTCCTGTTCTCTGTTTGTTTTTTGTTTTCCTTCACCCCACCCCACCATGCAAGCAGCAGTAAGTCAGTAGTCAAAGTGAGACGTTTATTCTGGTACTTGCCCAACTAGAAATTTGAAACATCTTTTCCTTTTACTCTGCAGAATAAGGGAAGCCAAATTAGATACGTTTTATTCCTGTCAAGCTGATTTCAAAGGCAATCTTTCTCTCTCAATGGCACCCTTGTGAAGCCTTGCCAGTTGGCCTTGGAGAAAGAGCTAAAAGCTTTCCTAGGGACTGTTCCTATCTGCCGGTTTTGAGGACCAAAGTGATTGCTTTAAAATAAGATACATGTTAGTGTTTATTCTTAATATATTCTACTGACTGGATGCAAAGAAGATATGTAAATTAAACCCTTGACTATAACCAAATACCTGCTTATACTTCAAGAGGAAGTACTATAGGAACCAGAAAACATTTTGCTCATTTTTGTGATAAAACACGGGAACACTGGCTCTGAAAGTCTTCCACTAGTATCTTTGGTCTTCTGCTCTGCCAGTCTGCAGCGCCTATAGTAGAGGTGTCCCAATTAAAAAGCCGTGCAAGAGAAGAGGCTTCTATTCAGCACAAGGAGCCTAAACAAGAAAATTTGGTAAATCATCTTGGCTCCTTGCCATTTGAGCCTCCTGGTGTTGAAACCCACTTCTTTGTAAGCATCAGGTGGTGGTGACGAGGCGTCTTCAAGCCTGACAGGGTTATTGTGCTGGGTAGAAGGTGGTGGTTTTTGATCAGTGTCTTCAAAGTCAAAGCTTGGAAACTAATAGCTGCACATCAAAACCCAGAGCCATAATGCAACTAACGTGGGACTCTTTCAGGTGGCCCCAGGGATCGGCTTAATTCTCATGTGTGACTTCACTGTAATTAGTCACATACAATGGGGTGGGGAGAGGCACAAGAAGACACATAGCTTGAGATTCATTATCAAATGTGATTCTGGAAAATAATCACCAGACCAAGAATGGGAAAATTCCCTTATTGTGTCTTGCTTTTTGTTTCTTCTGTGTATGATTACCTTATTTTTATGGCATCTCTTATTGGCTCATATCTCTATAAGAATAATTATCTTGGTTTCTAGGCTCTTATGTTGCTGTTTTATAATATCCAGATTAACAGATATTGCCCTTTTGGCCTTTTTGTGTTTTGTTTTTGTTTTGTTTTCTATATCCTTATTACTTTTCAAGAGTCAAAAATTCTTTAAATTGCTTTAAAGTTAGAATGTATTTATTTATGTTTATTTCAATTTTCTTCTCCAAGAAGTTATTGATAGCAACTAAGAATAAAGATGCATTTCATATACATATGAAATATATATATATATATATATATATATATACATGTATAAAAATAGAACAATTGTCATGCTCACACACACAGACCCGGCCATAGAGATATGTATACAAACAGAGATGATTGCTTGAAGAAAGTGAAATCACAGGTGTAAAATACATGATAAAAAGTCAAATAAATCCACACTTAAACATTAACTGTGCCATATGCTTCTCTAATATTGAGACACGGTGGGGTGCCTTAAGAACCTCATTAAGTCCATGGAAGCAGCAGCTGGGCTCTGTCAAGATATCTATTCACTTGACTTGTGAAAGAGAAAAAGTGAGCATGTCCTCTTCCTCCCTAGGTTTGCACTGACTGCAGCAGCACAGGGTCAGTGCGATGAAAGATGCAAGCTATCTTCTTTCGCAGCACCTAACTTGATAAATGAGATTTTAATTAATACATGTTAATGCTTTTCAATAAAGGCAAAAATGTCTTTTCGTGCCTATTTTGAATTTATATTGTAAAAAAAAATTAAGACTTTCCCAGAATAGCTAACTCATCCAGCTCAGCCACATAGCAAACAGAGCCTGATAAATTATGTGGGCAGTAAAGGAAGCTTCCCGTGTCTGTTTTGACTTTATGGACGTCAGCATGAAATGAATGTCCTAATAATATCCATCATTCCTCATGCAGTGCTGCAGGGTTTGGAGAAAGGCCTTGGTTCCCAAGGCAGCAGCTTTCTCATCTGTAAGAGGCAGCTTCAGATGCTCCATTTATGTCAGTCACATCAAGAATCTAGTGAGTTCGCTAAGATTCAGAACAAGTCCACATATAAAGAGAATTTTATGTAGCATTTCAAGCCCACTTTGAAATTGAGAGCCATGGAATAAAACGTCTAAACCCCTTCCTGATTTAAACTGCTATGATTCTTATTTAACATCACTAAAAGATCCCCTAGTTCATGAAGCACCAATGTCAGAAAGAGGCAGTTTCTGAAGTCTACAGGAGAGATCCAGCATAGCACCTTGCCGTTTAGAAGTACGAGGCACACTGAGGAATTAGTCGTTTGGTTGATAGATTACAATTAATTCAATATCTGTATTCATGTTTTAATAAAAGCAGTGGCACAAAAAGAATTAAAATAAGCCTTAGAAATATATAAACCTGCCATCTGACTCTGAGAAACACCATCCTTCTTCTCAAATGCTACACAGCTTCAAATTTCTCATTCATCTGAGAAATAGCTAGCAAATAGGGGGAAAGTAAATGTATTTTCCTTATGTTGGTAGTCAACACACTGGTGTGAGAAGTCCTTCTGTATATGTGTTGCTTTTATTGGTTAATGAATAAAGAAGCTACTTTCAGCCAATGGCTTAACAGAACATAGCCAGACTAGAAGAGATATATATATAAAGAGAGAGAGAATAAGCAGAGTCAGTGAGAAGCCATGTAGCGGCCAGAGATAGATGCACCAGAACCTTGCCAGTAAGCCACAGCCAGGGCGATACACAGATTAATAGAAATAGGTTAATTCAGGGTATAAGAGCTAGCCAGAAACACGCTTAAGCTATAGGCCAAACAGTGTTTTAAATAATATAGCTTCATTGTGATTATTTTGAGTCAGGGTGGTCGTAAACCAACTAGCAGCCTCTGTCAACAAAGTGGCACCAACATGGTCAACTAAATATACTTTAAAACCTGAGAAATCTTGAAAAGAAATTCTACATACACATAAAAAAAGAACAGAGCTTAACACAGCTTCTTGCTCTGTTAACTGGCAGAAAGCAGAGACATGGCTCCTTTAAGAGGTTTCCTGACTCACCTTTAGCAGTAAAAACTATACAACTTCTTTAAAAATGGTGGCTTTCTAGTTCACCAGCACAAATGGCTCTGACTCTTTCAGGAGGTCTGGATATGGAGCATTTAAATGGGCTCTGTGAGCACGTGTTACAAATTGATTAATGATGACACAGACCCACTGCGATACTGGATTTGGGGCAGAGAGAAGGGCTCTCAGAGGCAGTGAACATGCCTCTGCCATGTTGGACCGGGGAAGAGTAAGCAGGTAGGACAGCAGAGTTGGTCCTAGGCACACCCACTTAGCATTAAAAAATTAAGCTCTCCTGGTCAGAAAATAATTACAGCTACATATTTAATAAAGACAAATCCAGATGGAAAAGACCTCAAAATGGGTCACAATGTTAGATAAATATGCGTAGGCTTGGGAGAGAGGAAAAAAAGAATATAGACAATTATAAAAAGAAGTAAATGGTTATAAAAAAACAAAACAAAGTCTTTAAAGAGACATAGTACAGACAGTGTGGTCTTTGATGGAGTTGAAGAATAGATAGTTATAGTTTTCCTTAGTTATAATTAAAGATGAAGTAGATGTAAATATTGTAACTGCAATTCTTGTTTGATACCTTCTTTTATATGTAATTTTACTATGTT
>JAQHUG010000095.1:963315-989726 GCA_028555095.1 Dicrostonyx torquatus | reverse complement strand
CTCCAATAAAATACCCCTTTTAAATCAAACTGGTGTAAGATTGTCTTGCGTCTTTACTTAAGCTATTGGCCAAACAGTATTGCAAGTAATATTGTTTCTGTATGATTATTTCGGGAATCTGGGCAGCTGGGAAATGAATGAACAGACTCTGCCAACAAATTAGCCACCAATAACATACCATCAATACCTAATTCCTCATGGATACCTCAAATTTCAAGTAATTAATTACAGAGCTTTGCTTCTGAAAATGAAATACACTTTTTTAATCTGTGATAGCTAAAACCATACTGAAGTTTAGCCTTAAATTGTTAAAACATGAATTTTAACAGTTCACATGCTGAAAACTTGGTCACCAGTACAACAGTGTTATGAGATGGTGAACTCTTCTTTCATGTATGGAGCCCAGTTACTTTGGGCACCAACCTTGTAAAGAAGTAACTTAGTTCTGATGGGTTGTTGGTTAGTTCTCCATGATAGTGGCTTGCTGAAGAGCACACATCTGCCTGTGAATCATTGTCTTGCTGGCATGATGGGAACATGTTCTCCTAACACATGTACCATCTGTGCTGAAACTCAAGCCCATAGTTTCATACCTGCTCATGGACCTTCTGCCTTTGGAACTGTGATCTAAATAAACCTCTTTGCTTTATAAAATATTGAGTCAGAAAGACAAAGATCATGAAAACAACTGACGACAAAGGCTGGAGAGGATATGGTGAAAATGGAAACCCTCTTTCACTGCGTTAGGATTGTAAACTGGTACAGCCCCTATGGAAATCAGTGTAGAGAATTCTCCAACAGCTAAAAATAGAACTGCTTTATGGGCCAGCTATACCATGTTTTGGCACACACCTAAAGGATTCTACTCTAGATATATTTGCTCAACCATGTTCATAGCCATTTTATTCACAATAGCTAGGAAACTGAAACAACCTAAATGTCCTAAAAGTGATAAGTAGATACTGGAAATGTGGTTCACATACATAATGGGATACTATTTAGTACCCCTTAGTTTACTGTAATTCTTTGGCTAGGTTTGGTGCTCTATGATATTTCCCCTATTCACACTATCATGCCTATTGATGTCCTTATTCAGGTCTTGTTTTGGTGGTATTATTGTTGAAGTATTATAGGTGAAGCTTCCCTGTCAATGCTGGGAGACAAAACCTCACACCGGATTTCCTAGTTCTCTGGCTCTTACAATCTTTCTAACCACTCTTTCTCCATGTTTCCTGAACCATAGAAGCAGGAATTATGTTATAGATGCATCCATTGTGGGTGGACAATCCACAAATAGTCTCTGCATTCTCATCAGTTGTGGTTTTCTGTAAGGATTTCTGCTGCAAAGAGGAGCTGCTTTGGTGAGACTTAGTAACATCATTTATCAGTGAGTATATTATGCTGGCTTAGTAACATGACAGTACTATGGTGATGTGGGAGGTCTTTCTGTATATGTGTTGCTTTTATTGGTTAATGAATAAACAAGGTGCTTTGGCCTGTGATAAGGCAGAATAGTGCTAGGTAGGAAAACTAAACCAAATGCTGGGATAAAGAAGGCAGAGTCAGAGAGAAGCCATGTAGCTGCCTACAGAAGACAGACACCTCTACTGGAGCCCATGGGAACTTTGCTGGTAAGCCACAGCCACATGGCAATATGCAAATTAATAGAAATCAATTAATATATAAGAGTTATCCAGAAATACACTTAAGCTATTGTCCAAACAGTATTGCAAATAACATAGTTTCTGTGTGATTATTTCTGGTCTGGGCGGCAGGGAACAAACGAGCGGCCTTTCGCCTACAGTATGTTCTCCACTAAAATTCATGACCTCACTAGCCTGGGATAGTTAGTTCAGTTTCCAGTGTCAGGTATTGTTTCCCACCTATTTTACAGGCCTTATGTCCCAACTACACAGATGTTGGTTACTGCCAATACATGAATGCCACTATTGTACCTTTAAGGATCTCTTACTCTGTTGGTCATCACAGTGGTTCATAGTCTTCACAGCTGGATAGGACTATAGATTGTTTTTCTTCCTTGGAAGATTTCATAGTAATTTCTGGTAATATGAAAGCTAAATCAAAGGGAGAAGGCTTTCAGGTCAGATCCAGCTCTGAACCTCAAGGCCCCGCATCCTAAGTACTTGGTGTCTTCAGTAATAGAGATATATTTCAGTCTCTGGGAGGCAAGCAATGGGAATGTCAATCTCCAATATTATTTTGGGAGTTTCTTTGACTAACTAGACCAACAATTCAACTGGCAATTTCTTGTAGCTGGTACTGGGTTGGCTATGAGTAAGCTTCCACTAATCTACCTATTATGTTCCTTGCTTAATATCGTTTATGCTGGTTGTAATTCTAATTTTTATACTTGATATCTGTCTTATTTATACAGTTTTTATTGTGTTTTAGACAAAAGGGGAAGTGCTGGGGAACCTCCTTCAGCCAATGGCCTTTGAGATGCTAGACCAGGTTGGGTGTAGCATTGGGTACCAAAAAGGTGCGCATTTGTGAACCCACCCTTTCTTGGCTGCCAGTTTCAGCTCCTGCCCCCACTCGTGCAGAGGACTTTGATCTGTGAGTCTGTCCCCCTAAATAAAGAACCTTTTTCATACTCAGTTCTGAGCTAGTGTTCCCACACTATATTCATGTTCACCTACAGGTAGTGATTGTTTTCTTTTTATTAGATAATCTATGCTTTAAAGAGTAGCATTGTGAGCCTAGTGTCTTAACTTCATTCAGACTATACGTATATGTATATATGTATATACATATGCTTGTATGTATTTATATAATTTTGGATACATGAGAAACAATACGAATTTTACGGCTTTTCACAAACATCCTTAGTGTTATTTTCCCCTCCTCCATCCCTGTCCTTCTGCTTGATCTCCCTTAGACTCCCCACCTAGACACACCTCTTCTGTTTTTCACATCTCTTCTCAATATCACTTGCATCCTGCTATTCCTCTCACTTTGCTCCTCTCCTCCATTTTTTCTTTCCTGGTTTCTGACTAGTTCTTTCTTAAAACAGCTTACATAGGGCTAGAGAGACAACTCAGCAGTTAAGAACATTGGTTACTCTTCAAGAGGACTCCAATTTTGTTCCCAGCACCCACATGGCAGCTAATGGCTGCTTACAAATCCAGTTCCAGGAGATTTAATGCCCTCCTCTGCCCTTCAGGAGCAGTCCTAGGTGAGGTACAGACATACATGCAAGCAAAATATTTATAATATAAAATAAAAATGAATAATTTTTTAAAACTTTTAAATAAACAACAACCAGAAAGGCTCTAAAACTAAACTGAAATAATAAGCTGCTTATTTAATGACATTGTCAATTAATGTTTCAGGTACTTTAAAACTGGATAAACTTTCCTTGGCATGTATACAAACTTCTCATATATTTGTTTAACTAAAAAATATTTATTAAGTATTCATTATATATCAAAACCCACTGTAGATGACAGTGAAGGCATCTCATCAAATCCCCAACTCATTCCTATGAAACAGTTGCCACATAACCATTTACATTACAAAAGATACATAATATTGATGTATAAATCCACATTTGTTTCACATAAAAATCCATGTTATTTCTACAGCCCCAGAATTATCAAGATTTTTATGTGAGTAGAAAAGCTTAATGTGACCAAATATCAACAAGTACAAAATCAAACATGCTGGAAATTTTTATTTATTTCTATTTCAGTGCCTAGAAAATATCCTGGAAATGGGAAGGCAACCCTACTTGACATCTCTCGCTCTTGGCCATATGACCCCCAAGTATCAAAAGAATGTTGCTCAAGCAAAATTCCTAAGCAAGGTCTTTCAGAGCTCATGAAAAAGCCAACAAGTTGTGTTTTGAAAGCAGAATAATGATTTCTACCTGAAACTTTTGCTTTGGAAAAAATATGATTTGGCCCTTATAAAATTCTAGAGCAGCAATATTTTAAGCACAAAAATAAAACTAATAGTAGCAATCTCTTTAACTGTTCCACTTTGTAGATCTCAAGTGGTTGCATTTTAAGCTATAATTTTATACTCCATTAGTTTCAAAATGACTTATATTTTTAACAAATTCAAGTGAGATTTGGCTGCCAAAATATCAACCCACATTTATATATGTGCTTCAAAGTATCAGATAGAACCAGCAAAGTGTTTCTATATGAGTTAGCATGTTTTATTACTTTATTTTAAATGAAAACTAATGGATCATTTTAAAAACTGAAGATCACATCATCCAGATGACTTTGCTTGTCTGAGTTCTTCTTAACCTCTTGAGAGCTAACTATCACAGCTCACAAATCTCTGAGAATCCACAGTATATTGACAGGGTAGAGCAGTAGCAATTAAACACAAAACCGCTTACCCTTCGGTGGCTAATCGCAACAAACAGTTGGTGTCAGTAAGAGCAGAATAATAATTTTGCTTGTTTCTCAATGAGCTCATGCTATTAATACAGGCACAGGGAAGGGGATATAACCGCTCTAAAATTCAACAGAACATTCTATTCTTATGGTTACTTCAGACAAACCATTTGTCTGAAGCTAACCAGAGCTTCAATGATTCCTAGACAAGATAAAGAAAGAGAAATATACCTAGTTCTAGATTCCTTTGACCATCTTATCCTGTATCTTGAAGAAGAGGACTTGTGAAACATGGGTGAGATTCACAGACCACACACTGAGACTCATACAAGTCTGGACCACGCACAGGACTGAAATACTGCCCATTTCACTGCTTCTTACTGCACATTAATGAAGGCCCAGATAGTAAAACTTTGACCCAGAACATCCTACCATAGTTGGCTTTAATATCAACTTGCCACAAATTAGAATCACCTTTGTAGGAAGCCACACTTGAAAGACTGTCCTGATTGTCTTGGCTGATGTGGAAAGATACTGTGGGCAGCACCATCTGACAGCAACCCAGATAAAAATGGTTTTCAAAATGAATATCTCATCTTTTGCCTGTTTTGCCTCCTCTCTTGTCACTGAGTTGATTTTGTCCAATGTTGATTCCATTGCTGACATCAAGTGTCTCCAAGCTATCAACATAGACTAGGAACCAGCAGCTTTCAAAAATCCTCTATGGCATCCAGTGCCAGTTTGGAACTACTGAAGCAACTCACCATTTTGGATTGAATGTCCCTACAGTGAGAGAAAACTATTGTGGGACTGCTCTGACTAATGAAGCATTACTCTCAAAGACCAAGTAACTAACAGGTTCTCAGTTTCTCAGGTGTGATTTTATTGTTCTATTTTAAAGCTGACTTAATGAATATGTGTTTGCATATATATAGTCATCATATATATGTGTATATATATATATGTGTGTGTGTGCGTGTGTGTGTGTGTTGTATATATAATGTTCACATACACATTAGTTCTGTTCCTCTAGAGAACCCTGACCAGTAGAATCATGACCTGACTTTCAATGAAAGACGACATATTTAAAGCAGAAGGCAGTCTGAAAGAGATAGAATACCAAAGTCAGATGTAAATTCAGAAGGTTGTTAGAAACAGGAGACTGAAAATGTTTTATTATTTCTTTTGTTTTGGGGGATTATGGTTGCATCGTTATTCTTTCCCCCTTCTCTTTACTTCCTTCATGTCCTCCCATATAGCTCTCCTTGTTCTTTTTCAAATTCACTGCCTCCTTTTTCATTAAGTTTTGTTAGCTATCTATGTGTATATGAAATTACACATGTGGTCATAATTGCAAAAATACAATCTGATCAGTCAATATAATGTTACTAGTGTGAATATTTTCAGAGTTGAACATTTGATATTGGATAACCAATTGGTGCTCTTCCCTGGGGAAGACGACTTCTCCACTCTCAATATTCATTAGATGCCTGTAGTTCTTTATCCCCAGTCTACTTTAGCATGTTTATTGTTGCTGTCCTTGTTCAGATTTAAGGGTGTAGCTTCAGACATTCTGACAAAGAGCAAGCTCTTTGTTCTTCTGGCTCTTGCAATCTCTTCACTTTATTTGTTTTTATCTTTGAGAACTGACCCAGGAAGGACCTTTTGTGTGCTGTGCAAAAACTCTTAATACTGACCAATATCTCAATCTCAAGACTAGAAATTTAAAACAAATTCTATTTAATATGCAAAGGGCTCTAGTGGAAAAAATATACAGCATAAGAACAAATGCATCACATAAATAAAAGGTAGAATTTGCAAGGAAATAAAAGCACAAGAGATCAGAAAGATTGAACAGAACCAGACCAATGCTTTGACACATCTGTTATTCTACTGCCCAACACTATGAAGCTTTGAACTTTATAATTCATCAACAAAAACTTCCAAAACTAAAAATAAGAGACAAGAACAAAGGAAAAATAAAAAAATAGAATTCCTGGACATATCAGTGTGATGGGGAAACTTCAAAAGGTACAACCACAAGAAATGAGAATTCCAGGAGGGAAGAGGAGAAAGGAGGCTGAAAGAGGGAGAGATAGTAGAGGCGGAAGTAGGGAGGGGGAGAGAGAAGGAAAGCATAGAGGAAATATTTAAAACAATAATGACTGAGGATTTCTTTAGATAAATGCTAACATCAAACCTTATGCCTAGGAAGCTCACAAAACACCAAACAGGATAAATTCGGAACAATAAACAAAACATAGACCCTATGTCTAGGGATGGCATGTTAAAAATACAGAAAATACACTAAAATCTGAAAGAAGACATGGGTAAAAAAGAAGACCACTGAAGCAAAAGATCAGACTAACAGCCTGTTTCTTTCATAGTGCCCGAAGGTGCTATGCAGGCCACTGGAGGAGAGAAAAGCATGAATGCTATTACCCAGTAGTGAATACCACATTCTCCAGTAGTGATCCAGAAGCCAGGGTATGCCCATTGCTGCAATATTGGCATAAATGCCATTGGGGCAATCAACTGCCTTTGGATTATATTTAAGACCTGCTTCACAGGAGAGAATCTGTAAACCTGATCGCTAATACTGTAAAGCCCATGGCTAGGAAGGTCATAGGCCACAAAAATTAAACACCTGCTATTTTCTTTCTTTCTTTCTTTTCTTTTTTTGGTTTTTCGAGACAGGGTTTCTCTGTAGCTTTGGAGCCTGTCCTGGAACTAGCTCTTGTAGAACCAGGCTGGTCTCGAGCTCACAAAGATCTGTCTGCCTCTGCCTCCCGAGTGCTGGGATTAAAGGCATGTGCCACCACCGCCCGGCCAACACCTGCTATTTTGTTGTTGTTGTCAAACCTTCTAAATATTTATGTTTATACACATACATTAGCGCTAACCTCAATCCTGGTCAGAGGATCTTCTCTTTGAAGTGTTCAGCAGTTAATGCTGAGAATAAGTGACTTTTGAGAGCTCAGCCCTAAATAGAACATCTATATCTATCTACCTCCCATCTTAATCCTAAGTTACGAAAATGTTGTGAAAGATGGAGTAGAAGAAATGTAAAGAAGGAGTAGTGAGCAAAGCTATCTTCTGGAAATCACATATATGTTCTCTGCCTTATGGTCCCCTGCACAAAAGCAAGCCAACAAGATACATTCCAATAGGCAGCACTAATAGAACTCAGGGAGTTACAGAAAAAACACACAGAGGCGTGAGAGGTGAAAGAAGCACTTGTTGAGGGTGCCTGAATAGAGACAAAGTTGGAAGTTTGGGGTGCGTGTGATCTACATACATTGTTTACATTATGAAATTGTCAAAATAAATAAAAGATATTCTATTGAAATAATTAAAGCCTACTTCTCAGAAACAATGGGCACAGGAACAGACTAGAATATTGAAATGCATGAGAGAGAAAAATATGGGGACAGTTGTATCATAAGATACATGCACTATTCATGAAATAATAAAGAGTACCCATAAGTGGACGCAGATTCATTGTAAATGTGTAGTATAGACTGTTGCACAACCACAAAGCAAGTAGAAAATGTGAAATTAATATACTAAGGAGAAAATCATTGAAAGTGTTCAAAATAAAGAACAAAAGACAGAAAAACACTAGAAAATGAAGAAATGGAAGCAAGGATCAGTGTAATAAACAGAAAAGTATAACAAATGTTATTAATAATTATATATTTGATATTAATACCATCCTATCAATGACTATGAAATGTTAAAGGTGTGAGTGTAGCTACACCATTACAGACAGAGGTTGTCACCATACACAAGAGTCAAAATCAAACACATTGTCTATAAGGAACCAATTTAAAGGTGTATCTCAATATTAAAGGGATATCGAAAGACCTAAAAGAATAAACATTTTTGTAAAAAAGTGGAAATACCTAAAAATGTACATAGGTTCAAGCTGAACACTCCTCCAATGCTAAGAAAATTCTTTTACTATTTTGAAAGATTACACAGAATTCCACTTTCCACCTTGAATGGAGTGACAGCATCTAGACAAGTGCTCCTTCCTGACATGATTTAAAAGGCAGACAAACCAATGGTCCTTAGATGTTGTACAATGGGGACAGTAGCCAGGAAGGATTCCGTAAAGCCAAGGACACAGTTAACAGTGTCGAAACTCAAAAGTCTAGTTTATTAATTTTAGTTTCTAAAAAAGTTACAAGGAGGCATTCTTGACAAATTGGAAATGTAGAAATGTTCTGGACTAAATGCACCGATATTTGTAGATTGAAGCTTGCTGGAAATGCCACAGTATTATTAGGTTTACGGAGAGGAAAAGGAGAGAAGAGAGCAGCCCTTTTCTGCAGTGTTGCTGGAGCATCTTGTGAGATGTAGGTAGATCAGACTTCAGCAATGGGCAACATCACACCATTAACACACCCAGTTTATCAGCAGCTCACAAGGGGTACAAAAAACATTGTTTGATTATTTCATAATTAAATGTAGCAAAATGTGACCTTTTTTACTAAAAAGTTTAAATACAATATAATTAAGTCATTTCTCTCTCCTTCCAGCAATTCTTCCCATGACCCCTTCCTCCACCCCTTTCACATCCCACACTCCCTCTGAAGTCGATGATCTCCAATTGATTATTACTGTTACATATAAAATACATGCAAAATATATAAATACAACCTGGTAACTTTTTTGCATGTCTTGAATATGCATGATTTCAGGGTGAGTACATTGTATTGAATAATCAGTTAGGGGGCTCATTCCCAGGTGAGGTTAATTTCCCTTCCTTCAGCAGTGATTGATTGTAGTTCTTTCTCTAAAAATGAGAACCAGCAATAGAGTCTTAACTTTAAAGTTTGAGAGGCACCCAAGGGTGGTAGCAGGGTTCCTACCATTTGGGGATTCACTTGGACAACTCTGGCCAACAACTTAAATGAAGCTTTCTCACACCCATACTGGGGATTTTGTTAGATAGTCTGTGGCTCTTGTGGGGAGCCCAAGGAGCATAGCTTCATTTAAGATACACAGACACACATGTATGTATGTATATAACGGTGTGTGTGTGTGTGTGTATGTGTGTGTGTGTGTGTGTGTGTAAACAAGATCCCTTGATGCTTTCTCAAACATCCTTGGTGTTATTTGTCCCTCCTCTCCGTGTCTCATTCCTCATTCTCTATTGACCTCCCTATGCATTCCACAGTTAGAGCTCCCTCCTTGTTTTCCCTACTTTCCCCTTCGTATCGCATAAGTTGTTATTTTTGAGCTATTTGCCTTTGGCAGTAGAAAACTATTAGCTCTTTTTCAGGACCTCCTTTGCTTGATTTTTATATTCTTTGCAATACTGAACACAGAATACTGAATATATACTATGAGCCTATTGAAAGATTGTTGAATAAATGAATATGTAAATGAGAGAATAAATTAAATACATTTCATTGATGTTAAAAATATTCACTAGCTCTTTATGTTTCATTATTCCATTGCATCTACAATATATTACTCTCCTCAATTTAATAATACTCTGAAACATTCTTTTGAATCAGCAGTTTTAAACCATTAAAAACATACCATATGCTTATGAAAGATGCTTCTTTCTCTTATATTGTACCAATTACAAAAAACAGTTGCTTCTCTTTGCCAATGAAACAATATGACACCTCATTACTTTTGAATCTCATTATACATGTATGACTCTTGTCTTATGATGCCAAGTGTGGTCGTGGTCTTCAGAAGACCTGTCTCCTAGAAAGAAATGAAAGGTTAGATCAACCTGCCAAGTTGATTACAGCTCTAGGTACAATCACTAAAATGTTTCAAAGCCAAACATAAAAGTGACTTAAAACTAAACAATGCTACATTGAAACTCACAAAAGAAAATCAAAACAAAATAATATTTGCTGTGAAAGGTAAGAACAGCTGTCAACAGAAGCCCAAAGCCCAGGCATGAATGACTTCCCTGACTGTCTCACTCTGGAACATTTGAGAGTCTTATTGTTATTATGCAACCATCACGCTTAGTGATATTCAGTAATGGCATTATTCAAAGCAATCATCAAGTCAGCTACATTGTGTTCCTTTGCTATTGACACAGTTTAAAGTTCCGTTGTCTGGTCTGTGTTGGTGTGTAGTAAGCCAACTGAGAACCAGTTTTTGTTCCACCATTGATGAGGTGACTATTGTCAAGAAACCCTAATGGCAATTTGTTCAACTCTAGAGATGAACTGGCATTTTCTTCATAGGTATATAAAAATTATCTTTTTAGCTAAAAAGGAAAATGTATTTAAATGTCTTAATTCTAATTTTTTCTATCGTTGTCTCTTAAAGAAAAATTACTGTAACAATGCTATATTTTTGACTGATTTCTTTTTTTATTTTTGTGTTCATCATTTATTTTTTTGAGTATATGGGGTGAGTAATAGCAACAGAGCATGTGTGGAGGTCAGAAGACAACTTCCAGGAGTTGGTTCTCTCTTTCCATCATGTAGGATGAAGTGATCAAATTCATCTCATCAAGAACCTTTACCCTCTGGGTCATCTTGCTATCCACCATATCCTCTTTGTTTTGACACAGGATCTCATGTGGCTTACACTGACTTCATGCTTACTCTGTGTCTGAGAATTGTCTTGGACCTTGAACCTCCTTCTTCCATCTCCACAATGCTGGGAAAACAGGCACGCATATACCATCATGCCAAGCTGGTGGCAAATTCTTAAAATACACATCCCCTCAAAATCATAGGAAAGAATTACTTCTTATGTTTCTTTAACAGGCACATGATTTGCCTTGTAGGACTTCGTATGAGTCAGCTTTTATCTCATCTGCTCTCAAACAATTTTTATGCCAAATGTGGCAGTTTTCATAAATTCCCAAAAATCTCTCCAGAGCTCTTTTCAGCCATACATGTTTCTTTTTATTCTTTTTCCTCTTGGGTGACTCATATCTATCTAATCAGTTTCGTCTGCTATCTAAAAACTGATCATAATTCAATTTTTAAAACGTAAAAATCAAAGAAGTAAAGAAAAGAACTTCAAAATAATTAAAGCGCATATGGAAACTGCACAGACTCTTTCAGGCTGGTATTTTACAATTTGTTGCTGTACTACCACTGATGGTAGTTTGGCTCTTTAGAAATCAGTGCAGCTGGAGGAGAGCACCCCTGGACCCAAAAGTCATTCTCATAAGTTGAGTGGATGATCTTATTTGATTTTATAACATAAAACTTAGCTTTTAAATTTCACGGTGTTGTGAAATTTTTTTAAAACAAAAGCTATGGAAATTTGCCTCAGAAGCAGACACACATAAAATTTTGCATTCAATTTCAATGGATTTCAAGGAATTTCCAAACCCCCTGGGCACCCACTGACAGCAGATTTTAAACTTCGAACTCTGAATATGACAATATGCTTTGACATCATCCTATTGCTCTGCTACAGACTGGCAAATTCCTATGAGCAAGCATGTCGCTAATATGGGATATCAACCCTTCCCTTTCATGTGCACATTCATCAAATTATGAAGTAATTACATGTGTACACACAGAGTCCATACAACAACTTTCCTCCCCAAGCAGCCTCCTGGGAAAATGGACTGAGAGGAAATCATATTGATTTCCTTGAGTATAAATACCATTTAGGAGATGTTGTAGTGCCTCAGGGTGAAGCCTCTCACCTCAAAGTTTCTCCAAATGCTGGGTTTATTACATCCTCAGGATTCAAGAGAGCCTTATTAAATTTCTATCATCTTTTCTGTTTAGAGACCTGTACTCCCACACTGGTCCCCAAAGCAATGATCAGTACCAATCTCAACCACCAACTGGACACACTAGCAAAATTAACAATGGGTGTATATGTCATGCATTTTGAATACCTACTTTTAGCTCATAGATCTTCAACATGTGTGACACTGTCATCATTTTACAATGAGAAAAATCAGACTTCAGATAGACTGAGTAATTTTTCCAACAGCAAATTATATCCATGATACTAGTCCCCAAAAGCAAACAGAAATACCTTGCTTGGAAAATTATTATCCGTAATTTTAGAAATTCACATATCTACTCCAAATGTCCACAGACTAATGAAAATAAACAATGGAAAGAGCCGACCAATGACAACACCAATAGATATGCCAAAGTGGATGGGGAAGAGTACATGAAGTCTCAGCCCTACACAAAAACTACAGGTAATTTAAAAAAATGCCTAGAGCTGGAGAAATGGTCTTCGTTAGGGAAGAACACACCAACTAGCAAAGCAATACATGTCAGCCGTAAAAACATACATGCAAGTAACATTATACAGTCTGAGCAGGCAGGTTATATGTAGGAATATATAATTTAAGCATATACACACCTTCATTTCCACAATAGCTAATGGGGAAAAAAGAGGCCATGAATTTGAAAGAGAACAAGTAGGGAATATATGGGAGAGTTTGAAGGGAGGAGAGGGAAAAGGGGAAATAATGTAATTAGAATCTCAGAAACAAAAGAAAAATCGTAGGTATAAACCACATTCTTTGGTCATGATTAACTAGCCTTGACTTGGTCCTTTTCTCTAACCATCTTTCAAGATCAGGGCTGTCCTGTTAGTCTCAGAACGGCACAATGACATGAGAAGCCATGTTGCTGCCTCTGTGTCTATGCACTCACCAGTTGTGCACTTGGACTCTTTGTTTCACGTCCCTCATCTGCCCCCTACCTCACACCTCTTTTCTTCAGTAAATGACAGACTGACAGACACAGCTAAGTGATCCTTGTTAAACATCTGCATTCTTGCTGATGAGTGACTGCCATACACAAAGCATGTTTGTTTGGTTTTTTTTTCTTCTCTTTCACCTAAGAATTCAGATGGTCCAATCAGAAAACTGAACTGCTTGGAGCATACTGACAGATACCTCCTGCCTTCTTCCCAGGACCACCATGAGAGCACAGGCATTCCACACAGATGCTTCTCAGTGGCGAAACAACCATCTGCTTAGGTACATGAGCATGCCTGCTGTGCATTCAGCTGAGGAATCCCACATCCACACCCAACAATGCTGCTCTTCTGGAAAACAATTCAATGAGGAGTAGTTTGTCTTGTAAATGTCGTGAGTGTATTATGGGTCAGTTGCTGCAATTGTAGGATGGAGTGGCTGCTGAGACTGGGCATTGGCAGAACTGAACCACAGCCTGGGAAAGTTTCAAAAGAGAAAATCAAGAGGAAAGAAAGTTATAAATGTCACACAGAAGGACAGAGAGTGTGGGTTTCATAAAATCATCCAGACTTCTTCACAGTAAATAATTGCTTAAAAGATTATTGTGCAACTAATTTAAAACAAAAGGTATTTGGAGGTTCATGTATCGGGGCAGTAATTTTTATTTCATAATACAAAAAAAATCATAGAATTGCATTCCAACACATACACACACCTTAAAGTCTTTCAGGAAAAAAGAAGTGATGCACTCAATTTCCCAGCAGGTTCATAGTCTATAGAAACCAATTACATTAGATAATTTTTTAGGATTGTGTGAAGAAATTGGAGCTGAAGAGAGAGAAATATGTTGAGAGGGATGGTGCAGGAAATGAGTACAATCACGGAGTAAAAAGGGAAGTCAGCAGTGACATTTCAGGTATTTAAGGAGACTCCCGCTCTCTCACAGCTAGCCACTCTGTTTTATGGAGTTCATGGGCTTGCCTGTAACCCCAGCACTGCTGGGAGCACAAATAGGATGGTGGCTCTGGCTGTCAACCCAACAGGCCTAGGTTGTGCCAGGCTCAGTGAAGGACTCTGTCAAAGGAGGAAGATGAGGAGTGACAGAATAGGATGCCCCTTGTTCTCCTCTGGCCTCTGTACATTGGTGCAGAGGTGCACGTACCCTCATATATGTGCACACGCTACAACCACACAAACACACACATCAACATATACAACAAATGAGTACGGTTTTAAAGAAACGGTGTTCACCCAATGGACATAAGAGGACATGGGATTAGGATGTCCTCTAATAAATACTGACATACACTGATGATAAATAATTTTATCATAACATAGAAAGTTAAAGAAGGAGAAAGAAGATGGAAAATAAAGTGCATCATTATAAACAGGAGAAAACAAGTGAACAGATAAGAAATCCTCACACAGAAACCACATCCACACAAAATACATACATGAATGACAACTTCTTTTTAAGCATATTTGTAGCTGAGATGCTTGAGTAGAGGGACTAATCTCTTCATCTTTTGAACCTCGTCTCTTTGCTCGCCATTGTCTATCAGAGAGGTTCAATAAGTAACAGCAAATCGAGCTAATTATATTTGAGTGAGGTAATCAAGACTTACTGGGGATCCGTTTAGCTTCTTCAGGGAGTTAGGTAACAGATGGGAAGAGTTTTACACCCTTTGTGAGACAAGTACAAAGTAGAGAATCCATTGCAGCACCTGAGTCTTTCTCAGAGTCCATTTCTAGCTTGTGCTAATGACAAACTTGTCTACTGCTTCTCCGAGGTATTAAGTTACAAACATGAGTACGAATGGGTTTGTGTGAGGTCAGAGTTGGCTTCCTCCACGGCATGCCTTGCAGAAAGACTGCAAAATATTTCCTTAAATCCCTCAGAGCTTCAAGTCTCCCTTCCTCCATAATAGGCCAGTGTTGGAGAAAGAGCCAAGACACCTGGAGCTAGTCAATGTTCTCTCAGGTTGAATAGGTACCATGAGTCTCTGTGGCAGCATGACCCTGAGTGGGGCTTTGGTAGTAGATCTTTGAGGTATGGTATTTTCTGTGACTGTGCCTGAGGTATGGTATATTCTGTCACCTCCTCCAGATATTCTTATGTAGGCCACCTTCTGCTGAAAAATCACAGAATCTAAAATCTGACTTCATGAGGATTCATGACAGTGTTGGACAAGCAGCCCCTAACTGCTCACCAGGAGATGAGGTGTTCAGGAAACTGAAGTATGCGTTTGTGATTATATTATATTATATTAGAAACATGTTGAACTTTGTAATATTTATTTGTTTCTCAGGTTCACTGAGCTATTAAAAATATGTCACGAGCCAGTCCTGTGGCCTGTAAACCATCTTTGTTCCTGAGACACTTTCCTGAACTAACGTAGCTACCACCCCTTGACAATGAAACCTCTCTTTAGAGCAGGTGCAGACCATCACAGAAAACTATAAATGGACACAAGTAGAGATAAACAACATTGCAGATGCTGCATCTCTAGCCCCAGAAATGTTACAGAAGAGGAGGCCAAAAACTTGTGAGAGCCAGGAATCTTGGAGAATTAGTTCTCCCAGGGATAAGACTCCTTACTGGTTTTCCTGTGCAGAGTAATCAGCCCTGAACCATATACACACAAACCACAAAAACTGAGTATGTTGGGTTTATATATTTGTGCTTACATATATGTATATACATATGTATACAAATATATAATATATGTAACAATAATTATTTAAAAGAGGATATCAACTTGATATGGGGGAATGGAAGAGGGTAGAAGGAGGATACCTGGGCTTGCTAGAAGGAGAAAAAGGAGAGAGGAAAGTGATGTATTCTATTTCAAAAACATGTCACAGTATCTGACAATTTTCTTTCATAAACAAAAAGCCAAAGATGGGGTAAAATGTACACTTCAGTAGTGCACAGTTCAGTATGTTTGGATTGGCACAGATAGTCACATAAGCACCATCAGAATTCAGATAGAACATTTTCATCACCTCAAAAAAATTCCATTATGGCCCCCTTCCAATCAGTCCCACAGTCCCATCCATAGATTGATCAAGATCCTGATGGCCTTAGCTTTTTCCAAGTCCCACTTAAGGGAATACATAACAAATTTTGTGTCTGCTTCCTGTTATCTGACATTACTTTCAACTGTCTATTTTAATTAAAATCTAATCACATCACTTCAGCCTTTCCCTTTCCTCCTGTCCACTTCTCCCATACCCCCACTGATGTGGGAGTGGTCTCCTGTATTTTGTATTACTCTTATTGGTTGAATAAAGACTCTGCCTGGCTTGTAAGATAGGTCAGCCCTTAGGTGGGCGGGGTAGACAGAACGGAAGTTCTGGGAAGAAAGGAAGTGAGAGAGCCAGTCGCCATAAAGCTCCCGCGGCAGATTGGAAGTACCGTAGATCCGTCCAGTAAGTCACCCACCTCGTGGCGACATACAGACTTTTATAATGAGTTAGTTTATGAGTTGAGGGCTAGCCGGGAAGAGGCTAGAGATAATGGGCAAGGCAGTATTTAAATTAATACAGGTCTCATGTGGTTATTTCGGGCATAAGCAAGCAACCAGCGGCTGAGCGGGCCAGCAGCTGGGGGCTTGGGAGCCAGGCGCTGGGAACACAACCCACACCTCTCCCCCATAACTTACAACACCCCCACCTCACTCTCTTCTTCAGTTATTATTTATACCTAACAATACTTTTAAGATGAACGCATCTTGTACCCACAGCAGTTATGTTAGCCAGGCTTTCTGTCACTAAGACAATACCTAAGGGAATCAGTTCAATGGAGAGAGGATTTACCATGTCTTTTAGTTTAAGGAGTGCCCATGCGTGGTTGGCTGTTCACAATGCATCGGACCTAGGATTAGGCAAAGTATTGTAGAGGAGAAAGTGTGATGGAGCACAGCTGGAAGGCTGAGAAGAGACAAGAGACAAAGATAAGATACAGCCTTCCTGGGTATACCCAGAGACATGAGCTCTCCAAGGACACCACACTGCATAATTTCCACCACCTCAAAACAATGCCACCAAACTAAGAACCTATCAGCAAGCTCTTCCACTGACAAAGACAGAGCCTCCATGATCTAAATGTTTCCCCAAATCCTCACCTCTGAACACTACTGTATTGGAATCAAGCTTCCAATACATTAACCTTTGGAGGAACATCTCCTATCCAAACCATGAGACACTAAGAGTTCATTTGTTTTCATTACTAGGTAATATTCTATTCCCCAGAGATACCAGTTTGTTTTTTTTAGTTGTCAATTAATTAATATTTAAGGAATTTCTAGTTTATTTCCAGATTCCACTTTGGAACTATTCAGACTATCGCTATTATAAATATTCTCTGCAAAGTTCCTGTGGACACTTGTCTTTGTCTCTGTAGAATTAGACTTAGAACTCATGGCTAGATTATTACACTTAAATAAACCCCACACTGTATACAATAATAGTAGTTATAAGTTGGACGGTGGTGGCACATGCCTTTAATTCCTGCACTCGGGAGGCAGAGGCCAGCATGGTCTACAAGAGCTAGTTATAGGACAGGCTCCAAACCCTGTCTCAAAAAAACAAAATAGTAGTACTTGCAGTAGTAGTAGTAGTTATTCAAGTTACTTTTCTTGTTTCTGTGATCAAATACCTGACAGAACAAATGCAAAGAGGAAAGGCTTGATAAAAATAACAATTTCTTGTAGTGGTTCCCTCCCCTGCTGCAATCAATCAACCAAATCCAGCTGAATCAATAAAACCAGGTTTTAATAAACAGAGCAAAGCAAAGCATGGGAAACAGCTCCCAGGTGACTCTTGGGAAGGCGGGAGAGCACATGGCAGGCAGGTCTGGTGACCAGGTCTTAAACACCCTGTAGGAGTGGCATTGAGCACTTCCAGGGCCGTGGGGGAGGGGAACTGACCGTTGGTGGACTTTCCAAGGGATGGGGTCTGGAATGGGAGGAGTGAGACCAGAGCGGAGATCCCCAACGGGGCTGTTTGGACTCTAGCTACATACAGTTCATGATGACTGAGGAAGTCCTGTCAGGAGGAGGCTACAGCAACTGGTCACATTGTACCCACATTTAGGAAGCAGAGAGCAGTGAATTCCCATGCATAGATTTTTCCTTTTTATTCAGTCCTGGACCTCACTCCACAGAGCACCACATGTTTCCACTGTCTAGCACACTTCCTTGGACTGCCACCCTTCAAATTATAACACAGAAGCTTATTAGTTACAAATGCCCAACCTTATCTTATGCTCGTCCCCTAGCTCTTATAACCTATTTTAACCTGTTTCTCTTCATTTACGTTTTGCCTCAGGGCTTTTCTTTCCTTCTGTACCTCCTATTTTCCTGCTTCCTTCATGTCTGGCTGGCCCCAGGACTCTCCCTCTCTTTCTCCCTCATACTCTCCTCTCCTGAACCTAAATTCTTACTACTACTAATTCTCTCTGCTGGCCAGTCCTGCCTTTTCCTCTATTGCCTTGCTATTGGCTGTTCAGCTTTTTATTAGACCAATCAGGTGCCTTAGGCAGGCAAGGGGAAACAAATGCAGCACATCTTTACATTGATGAACAACACAGTGTAAACAAATGTAACACATCTTTACATAGTTACAGCAACATTCCACAACATCACCTAGTTAACTCCATTAAGAATCTCCCTCTAGGACACATGCAAAGGTTTGGCTCCTGGGTGACTCGAGATCCTGTGAAGCTGACATTCTGTAAGCCACCCCAGAAAGAATGAGAACATCTAGATGTAAGAGAACATTCTTAACAATCAACTTGATACAAAAATAACCCTTCTAACATGAAGCACCATTACAAAGAGACATTGTTAGAAGTCAAAGAAAAAAGAACATTTCATTCAAAGTGTCCCATCAATAAAATCTATGAAATTTTTAGTGTGGGTTATTCAGTGTTTACTTTTTATTATAATTATTATTTTATTTTGGTTTCTACTTTCTAATTTTTTTATACTTGTCAAAATTCCCTTGGCTTGATTTTGTTTCCTTTCCTACTATGGCTGCACCTACATTTTTTACAATTAGGCTTTACTAGCAACTTATTTAAAACCTGTACATTTAATATTTCCTCCCAATGTTTAAATACACTAAGTACGTTATCAAACAAGGCTTCAATGTAGACTCTGGCTCTGCCCTCCTTCTGTATAGTTAAAATATCTTGAAATTTTAATGGGCCGCCATGCTCTTGCCTTGTTTTCTAATGTAAATACATGTGGCTTCAATCTCTTTCTAAATGTCATCTAAGTGACCAGTGTCATTATGTTTATTATATGTATTTTTTGTGGATTCATGTGCATTCCATATCCTGATTCTTTTCCTGGATTGCCTTTTTCTCCTGGAACAGATATTCTGTATGTCTTTTTACTGACAGTCTGTTGGAGTTCAGAAAGGCCCTAGTCTCCACTCCAAATGACCCAAAGGGCCATGTGTTAAAGGTTCAATATCCAGTATGTGGCAGAAACTCTGAGAGACCGTTGGAAAGGACAGTGGGCTTGCCCTTCCCTCTTCTCTTCTGCCTTCCACCCTGCTCTGAGCAGATTTGTTCCACCAAGGCTCACTGTTATGTGGGACAGCTGCACCCACACCTCAGGTCCAAAGCTACAGGGCTCAAACCATAGGAGACATGATCTGAGATAAACACTATTTGTTTTACCGTATGATCTCAATCATTTGTTTCTGTAATGGAAAGCTTCCTCATGAAGCTTCTCTCAAACTTGCTCCTTAAGATATGTTTATTTTTCATTAATCTTACAGAGGTGGGTTCTGCCTATGATTTTAAGAAATAATTCCATTTTCAGTGTTGCCGTTTGAGAATAATTTCTACAAGTGTAATTGTGGTTAGTTAAAGAATAGGCCTCTGCTCAATTTAAGATTTACCTCTTGATTTGGTGATTATTTTCTGTCTGTCATTGTTCTATCATCTGTCACCCCACCTCCTTCCAAAGGGACATCTTTAATCTCAAAGGTTTCTTGATTTTTGTTCCATTTTTAATTCTAAGCCATTATTTAATGAATGTCCTTATTTTATTTTTTTCTGGTTTATTTTGAGATTATTGTTTAATTAAAACATTTTCCCCTTCCTTTTTCTCTCTCCAAGCACTTGCATGTACACCTCCTCACACTCATTCAAATTGTCGGCCCATTTTCTCACTAATCGAATGTGTATGTGCATTTTTATGTAAGTATGTTACTAAATGGAACAGCTTAAGTCCATATGATGCTACTTGTATGCAATTTTTGCCATAAAGTCTTATCAATTCAGCCTTTCTGTACATTTTGGTGTTCTATGTTCATTTCAGTCCTCTTAGCTCTTTCCCAGTTTTGTATGAGCGATTATATAATTGGTTTGATGGTGATTTTTGTTTGGATTGGTTTGACTTGGATTTTTGCTTGTTTGTTTTGTTTTGTTTTTTATATTTCTCTGTGTGGCTCTGGCTGTGCTGAAACTCACTTTGTAAAGCACACTGGCCTCAAACTCACAGAGATCTGCCACCTTTGCCTCTCAAGTGCTGGAGTTAAAGGTGTATGCTAACTCAACCCATCCAAGTTTGACAGTTTTTAAACATAAGTTTCAAAACTAAGTATGACAGTTCTAGGCAGTTCTATTAAAAATTTGTGTGTTTGTGTGTGCATGTGATCTTAACTTTATATTTTATTCTCAAAAAACGATTAGAATTCTATGATCTTGTACATAAAGGGGGAACACACAAAAAGGAGATGTCCAGAGAGTAAATGTAGCTATAGTTTTATTTTTTTTTAATTTGGAAATTGTGGTTGGTAACTGTAACTTTTATCAAGGGTTTTATTTTTGCTTATATTTACAGTGATAAATATGTCAGACCCTGCTGTTGTTCTAGGTTCTTTAATTATAGTGGCCTTACTATGAGAAGATATGCAGAGTAAAGACATCCACCTCCACTCCACCCCACCCCTCCCTGAGATGCCGTGGGTATCTTTCACTGTACTTTGTTTCTGTAGATTGAAGTTGAAAAAGTTGTGCAGTCTTTTTTAGTAGCTGAGAGGGATTTTGGGAACAGGGCAAAGCTGTTTTAAAACATTAGAGCCCCCTCCATGACTGGAAGGTCTCATGCCCATGCCACTACTAGCTACAATATTGTTAAGGCAAGAGCACAAGTGTGGAAGAGGCACAGGCAGAGCTGCCCATCTAGGCATAACCAACTGTGCGGGACTACCCACGACTGAGAGCAAGTTTTGTCTTCTCAAACTAAAGTGAGTTTTATTGAGCAATTTTTCCCTTTTCTATTTTTATTTGTTTGCTGCACAATAATGAAATGGCTCGGATTTAAAAATGAATAGAGTACTTGTTATATATATTTTAATTGTCAATGAACTGCAATGAGAAATTCTTCAGGCAAAATAGATCTACTTACTACCCGTTTAATGTCAATAGCAAGTTTTAAAAGACCCAATTGAACAATTACTTACTTCTAACTCTGTATTTCTCGTCTAATCAACTAAACCCAGTTACAAAACAGAATCATGTGTGTTGAGCAATAGAGTATAAACAAATGCCATCTTCTGTCTCATGTGGACCCAGTAGATCTTGTGTTTGCACTCATAATTTCGTCATCTTCCTTGTGTGCATTTTCACAAACATGTACCTACACTGTGCCACACGCTAACGGTGAAGACATCTCCTATGGCAAGGGACTTATGAATTCTGAAAAGATATAAAGTAACTATTACCAAAATCAAAACTTTAAAGATAAGATCTGAGATAGAAATACCCCAGGAATTCTAGGAAGATGGATGACAACAAGGAGACCTCTCTATAGGAGGAAGTGCCTGTGGTCAGGCTCCTTCTATCTTAGATGCAGTGAACCCTTGAGGAGTCTGGGGTATATGTGCAATTGAGAGTTGTAGTGATATTTCATTTGTGTTTTAATAAAACAGCTTGCCTGAAGATCAGAGAGTAGAACAGCCCCACTGCTCAGTCTTACAGACCAGGCAGTGTTGACACACACCTTTAATCCCAGTAGCCACATTAGTTTGCCATAGAGACTGGGTGATAGTGGTACACGTCTTTAATCCCAGCCCTAGAGAAGAATATGGCTCTCAGACACAGTCTCATTCTGAGGATTCCTGGAGGCAGGATCACCATTTTTGATTGAGGTAGGGGTAAGAGCCAGTGGCTGACTGCTTTGTTTTTCTGACCTTCAGGTTGAACCACAATCTGTCTTTGGGATTTTATTAATCATGCTACAGAGAGGGGTCACAAAGCTCTAACAGAGTACTGGGGGCATTTGATGGATGAGAACTTGGTGTGTAAAATGTCCCAACCTGAGAAGAGATGTCTACAACATGATAAAGAAGCATTCTACAAAATGCAGTTTTTTGCAAGTCTAGTGATATATATTCAACTATTTTATATGTAATGACAAAATGTGTTGTGCAAAGCTTATTCGTTACATTTTCCAGAATTAAAATGGCTATGCAAATTAAGAAAGGTAAATTTTTTAACTTTCTCATCTTTCCATCAACAACCATACTATTCACAATATTGATGAACCCTCAGCATCCCTGTCTTTGTTCATTTACAGCTGCTCCATTCTAATTGAGTCCCTAAGTGTAAAAGTGTGTTTATAATTTCTTCAGGATATGATATTTTCTTCTGACAGTATTCAACTTAAAATTAAAAATCTAATTTTATTAATTAAGAGCAGATGCTAGAATCCAAGTACTTTTTTATGTCTTCAAGTATGCATGGGTTCAATTGTTCATATACTGAAAGTTGTGAATTCCATAAATCCTTTATTCCACCAATATGTAACTGTATCATACAGACTTCAATTTTGCTACTATAATTATGAACTGTAACATGAAGTCCTTACATGCACATCTCAATAAGCTTTTCCAAACATGCATCCATGCATCGAACACATCAAAATATAAAACAAGTTCCTCGTCTACTAACTTTAGGCCTCTTTGTTGTCCATTCTCCTTTTTCTCTAACTTCAAAGGCAGCCGGTGTTCTGATTTTTAATCCAATTGATCAAGTCAACTGCTCTTATACTTTTTATTGCGAATTTAGTCAACATCATGTTTTTGAGATTCATTCATCTTGCTTTGCATATCAATAGTTTGTTCCTTTTTCCTACAGAGTAATATTTATTCCATTATTTGAATTTGAAAGTTTTGTGTCATATGAGTGGCATTATTCACACATAACAAAGATGTCTTTCAGAATTTTGTTAAGAGTACTGGACCTGATAGACTAAGGATGCAGTTGTTAATAGCACAAGACAGACATAAGCTTCAAGATTGAAATGCAGGTTTTATTTCACTTGCTCTTTGATGGTGGGTTGCATAGCCCCTGCAAGTCCTTGCTTCACTTGTCTTGCAAACTAAGAGTCATAACATTCCCTGCTTCATTCATTTGAGAATAGATAATGTATATATCCTTTTGCATTGGTCAGTTCCATGTTACTTTAGCAAATATTTGAAATAATCAATTTATGAGGGAAAAAAGGTTCTTTTACCTCCCATTTTAGGAAATTCCAGTTCCTGGTCAGTTGCTCTCATTCTTTTGTGTATCTGGCAAGGTAGCAAATGACAATCACAGAGAGCACACTGTGGAGTAATGCTACCTCCTCAAAGTCATGCTCCAAATAACCTGAAGACCACTCACTAGGCCCCACCTCCTGAAGGTTCTTCCACCTCAGGGACAAGACCTTTAACATGTGGACCTTTAAATGACACTGAAGATCCAAGTTACTGCAGTCTGACCCACACACATCATCCAATTCCTTGAGCATACAGCACAGTAGAGAATTGCCTGTCGTGTGTCCAAACAATTCCTTCAGCTAAGCATACGCATTGACTGGATTCTGCCTGAGCTGCCCACTGATGGGAGTTGGTCCCATTTCCAGAAGGAAGTCTACCCCTTTCACTTCTCTAACCCCGATGGTTACAACATGTCAATATCACTTGGTGGCTGGGGCTTCAATAAAAGTCTTGAATGGCAGTGATGCTCCTCTTGGGAGTAAACTGAAGGCCACAGCAGAGATCTGAGAACTGGATACAAAGCTGGGCTAAAAGAAAAGGGAGGCTCATAAGTGGCAGAAGCCCAGCTCCTACATCCACCTGACCACGTAGGATTGGGGACAAAGCCCTAAAAAACTCAAGAAGCAATCCTTGAAGAAAGTATGCTCATCAAGGTCAACATCAGGACTGATTCTCTAGCCACAGACAGGAGCAAGGGCAGTTGTGCCCTAGGAGTGGGTTTCATGAACACACAAATTCACAGAACACACACCATAACAAATAACTGGACGCCATTGCCACTGCTCGGGTTAGGAGAGAACAGGAAATTTCATTGAAGGATGAAATCTAAAACAATAGTTTTGTATCTCCCCAGGCAGGTTATTAGATGTTATTAGAGTAGAAGGCCTACCCTAAATATTGACCTTTTGGAAATCTAGGTCCTTTCTTATCTTGCCCAAGAAAGGTCAGATTTTACAGTGTAAGCCCAAGAAAATACAGCAGTCATGCAAGTGCTATGCTCTATGGCTTATGAAAATTCCAGAAATAGAGCATCAAGATCCTTTTTCATATAGGTTATCTTAGTTTAGTTAGCCTCTATTTAGCAAGAAGTGGGGTAGGCAGAGTCCAAGCAACCTGACTACACTTCAGTAGTGACCTCCATTGGGAGGCTTAGCTTAAGAAACTGACCAGAAATCAGATGAGTTTTCCAGGGAGGAAAAATCTGTATACCCCTTTTCAATATATTGTGCATGAATCACAGAATTGTGGGTGATTTCAAACAGCTAAGTGTGGTCAGATTGCAAAGACATAAAATCTCCAAGGCCAACGGGTGGTGACTGCATTAAAACAGGCAGGGATTGTTCAATTTTCCCAAGTATAAGAATCATGTGGTTGCTAATGCAGGGATTGTTGGACACAGTCCCAGGGTTTGTGAGTGAGCAGTTACTGGATGAGCCCAATAGCTGCATTTGTAGCAACATTTCTGATAGAGCAGAGCTGCTGGTGTGGGAAAGCACACTATGAGAACCCTGCCTAAGGATTATCTGTAGCCTAAACACCAGTCTTTTTACATTGTTTCTTGACCTGGAGGGGAGAACTGTCCTGGGAACTTCTGACCATACCAGGATCCCATGAAGAAAGACCATGGCTAAGATACAACTGGAAAAGGGACTTGCCCAATGCTTGAGTTCTCTTGATACTATGACCCTGTCTTTTGACTTCAAATGGTCCAGGGGTCCTGCTTCTACTCAGTGCCACCTGCCACCTTCAAAAAGTCACCAATTGGGGTCTCTGTGTCCACGTACCAAGCTTTTCCACTGTCCCAGGGCCTGTACAATTAGCTTTTCAATATTCCCTGCCACTCCTGTGAGCTGTTATTTAGGCCAAGGACAGCCAGTCTAAAGAGATCACTTTCCCATGGACAACCTTAGGGCTGAGTTATCTAAAAAGAGACAATCAGACGAGTTTGGTGCATCCTCCAGCTTTTACATTAGATAAAGGAGAAGGAAAAGAACCACTTGGTTAAGCAACACTTTATTTGAATAAATCAACCTGCATGAATATATACAAGCAAATTGTGCATTTTTTAATGATGCAGAAACATATCTTCTTTAATACTCCATATTTCATGTAAAATATATATCAAAATAATAAGTCTCCTTGATATCTTCATTATTTTTATTTTAAAGGATATAAATACTCAAAATGAAAGTGCTATTATAGTACTTTGTTTTCTTTTCACACTAAGGCTTCATGTTATAATTGGAAAGTCTTCGACAACATGTGCCAGTGTCTACGTATGTGACATCCACATTCAAGAACAAACTTCATTGGCTTTGGGACAAAATGAAACAATAAGCAATTCTTAGAACGTACCGCACCTTTTCTGCCCTTCTCTACTTGGAAGACACTTAAGACTGATGTTTATCTTTCCTTTGTTGTTACCTGGAGCCTATGTTCCACCTTTCAAGTTGGAAGCCACATCTGCCAAGATTAAAATTCACTGATCTTTGGGCCTTTTGTAATGTTAGTGAAAGTAACTTCCTGATCCCTACAAGCAAAAGCCAACAAGCCATCAGAGGTAGATACATGTGAGTTAGATTCCCTTCCAAAAGTAAATACAAGTTCACATCTAAGTGGAAAGGGGTTAGGCTGAAAGCAGGCTGCTCAAGTTCTGCTGCATGGGATACAACATCCCAAAATGTCCCTGTTCACTTTCATACTCCTAGCAAGTCCCCTGCCACACAAAGACATATGTATTAATTTCTTTCACAAAGAATCTAGGCTGCTTCACTATCCTTTTGTGGAGAACGAATTTTTAT
>JAQHUG010000095.1:918549-951128 GCA_028555095.1 Dicrostonyx torquatus | reverse complement strand
CTCTGATGTGAATGTGGGTCTCTGGCTCTATCTCCATCCATCATGTGAAATTTCTTCTAGTACTTTACAGAGATTTTGTCCATGTGTCTGCTTGCATATGTTCAGGCACATGTATACATACATGCTCCGTGTGTATGGAGATCCAGGGACAACTTCAGGTATCATCCTAAAGAACACTATCTGTCACCTTTAACACATAGTCTCTCATTTTGCTGGAGTTTCCCAATTAGAGTAGTCCCAGTTGGTCATTGAGCCCCAGTCTTTTTCTCACCAGTGTGCGGCTGCACCTGGTTTTTATATGGTACTGGTGATCTAATTCAAGTCCTGTACTTGAAGGCAAATTGCTTTACCAACTGAGACAAAGACACATCCTTACACCTATAGTGAATATTTTAGGTTCAGTTCAGAGAATAATTCAACCACTTCCATGGAATTTGTGATACAGAAAGTATAAAATAATATCAGAATTAAAGGCAAGTGATCTGGTGGGCACAATGAGGTTCCCCATCACTGGAAAGAGCACTACCACCAGGGAATGACAGGGGTAGTGGAAGTGGAGGAGGCACCTGAGACTTCAGTTAGCTGTATTCTCTTTAAGGGTATAACTTCCCAGGAAACACAGCACCTATCCTGAATCCATGGTTCCTTACCCTAGACTTCTGTAAATGGTTTCAAACAATCTGCAACACATATTTCCTAACAACCCCCTGATAATTTAAAATTATCCAATCTGGGCTAATAGGGATGCCCTGAGGTATTGTTGTTTCTTCCTCTGAGTTGAAATATCCACTCCTGCAAGGTAGAAGGTGACTCACAGGGTTCAGGATATTTAAGAAACTTAAGCTCAGAACATTACAAAATTCACAGGGCTCCTCCCCAAAGTGATTTTAAAAAGAAAAACCGGTAAGCAGTTGCTGGAGAGGGAGATATTCTTCAGTAGAGACTATCTGAGTGTTGGGCTGAGAGCTCCAAGGATTTAGCTGTCTTGAGTCATCACCCACAGTGCGAAGGCGTTTTCTTTGATGTAGATGTTTTTGTGTTTTCCGAGCACTTGGAAGCCATCTTTCACCCATGCTTCTGTATGTAACCCCAATAAACTCATCGGCTTGCACAGCTCCACTTGAGTGGAGTCATTACTTTGGTCTGTTGTTGATGCCCTAAAGGGAGAGTAGGCATATGCTCACATCTCCCCAGGAAAAGTCACAGGACAAATTAGCATATTGCTGATGAAACAGGCAATTGGCAGGGTTTGGAGCCTCATTCATTGTCCCGCACAACCGTCTCGCCAGCAAGAACGACGTGGCACACAATGATCCTTCTGCAGTAAGCTTTAATGCTTCTTGAGAGGGAGAGCATAAGCTTCCAGAGCAGAGACCCCAAATCAGGGAAAGCCCTCCCTTATATAGAGGCTATCCTCTGCCTAGGACGTGTAGGCTCCTAATTGGCTGCTACCCATCACACAAGATGACGCCACGGGAGAGGCAGAGCACAAGGAAAGGAAAATCCCTTCCCGTCTGCGCACCAAGCTTGTTTACCACTTGGGAACACAGGATGTCAGCGCCATCTTGTAATGGCGAATAGTGAGTGTGTGTGGCTCCTCACAATTCATATGTGCTTTGGGGCAGATCTTTGATTTCCAGACAGGATGTCATTTAGATGAAGATGAATCTCTGTTACCTGTGGAAAATAATGTTACCTTCCAGTGCTTTCATCATGACTACATCCAGTGAAATATGGGATATCCTATATTTATAGGTAACTAACATTAATAAGGATGAAGTCACGTGTCCAAGGCCAGTGACAGGCCTAGGTATGCTCTCTTAATTTAGTATTGTTTTCTTTACTCCATACAGGTTTCACTAAACCATTCTTGAATGGACAGTTTGTTCCTGATACATAATAAATAACCAGCATGTAACTGCATATATACTTAATGTCAATGTTTCTTATTGTTTCTCCTTGCTTTGAATTTTTTGTATGTAACTTATTTATAAGATTATAAATGGTGAGCAGGAAAATACCTATTTTTCATTTTGCTTTGTTTAAATAATAAAAAAATATATCTGGCATTTATTATAGCCTTATAAACTGTGTAGTTTATTTGATACACACCTTCTACATGTTTCACAACTACATCTATTAGACATCTGAATCAGCCCAGAGAGCTTATGTGGCTTTCTCAAGGAAAGCAAGGTAGGCAGATTTCAGTCAACCCCAGGTGACATTGCCTGAGATGTTGTATATATTAATGTCTCTCATATTTATATGCCTCTAATAGGAACTTCTTAGCTAAAAATTCATAAAATTATGAAATGAAGAGTTTCTGAGTACAATTGATCTTATTTAAGAATGTTTATTTTTAAGTGATGATTAGTTCCTATAAGAATACATCAAAAAGATACCAGCACAACTTCTATGAAATTTATTCTAGAATTAAATTGATGTTGTTAATTTGAAATTGGCTGTTTATTGAAAACAAAGGTGGGAAATAGAGGTTTGAAGAATATCCAAAGTGATGGAACTGTTTAAAAGGGAGATTCTTCTTTTGTGCCTCTAGTTTGACGTCTGTTTCCTCAATCCTTCCTGGGAGAGCCCCTGTGGGTGAACATTATCCCCCGTCCTATGGGATGGGCAAGCTAGTGCACTCTAATACAGTGTTACTGTATATTACCATAAAATAGTATGCAATGTTCAGCTCACCTTTCTTAAAAAGAAGAAAAAAGAGAAGCAAGAAAGAATATTGAGAAATGTAGAAAAACGACCAAAGAAATGCCGAGTCATGAAGTTTACAGAACAGAGGTTTAAGGGAGGAAATGATCAAAAGTATCCAACAGGCACCAAGGCCACAAGGCTGAGGACAATGAGCTGCTGTCATGTTGCAGAAGTTTGACTTGTCTCCCGTGATCAACAACTTGCACAAGAACAAGGCCAATGATTCATTTTTATTTATTGCAAAGAGGCCTTACTGAATTCACTAACCAGACTCCTTACCTCCACAGGTTCACCACCAAGACCTGGTTCACTCGGAAAGAGACCTTCATATAAGTAAACAAAAGCTTTACACTGAGTTATTAACATCTGTACTAATGGTGTAACTTGTCTTTTGTCGTTGTTGTAGTTCTCTTTTTTCCATTTTACTTATTTATTATTATTATTTTATTACTTTAAAAAATACCAATCCAAATTCCCACTCCCATCCCTCCCCACTTCAATCCTAAGAGAGGGCAAGTCACCCTGCCCTGTGGCAAGTTCAAAGCCCTCCCTACTACATCTAGGTTGAGCAAGGTAAACATCCAAAGAGAACAGGATGCCAAAAAGCCAGTACATGCAGTAGAGATAAATCGCAGTGCCACTGTCAGTGGCCCCTCAGTCTGCCCCAACTGTCAACCACATTCAGAGGGACTACTTTAATCCCATGCTCGTTCACTCCCAGTCCAGATGGAGTTGGTGAGCTCCCATTAGCTCAGCAAACTGTCTGTGAGCAAGGAGGTCAAGACCCTGAAGGGTAGCTTGTATTTTATGTAGTGTAATTTTTATGTTTAAATAGCTACCATTGTAGTTTCTTAGGTAAAACAGGTAGAATAGGAAAGTTATTGTAATGTCTTATTGGGCTGCATATGGTGTGTTTAAGGCTATCTGAGTAACAATTAATAAAGTAACCAAATTAACATGGGCTTAAAAACAGCAAGTGCCCTCTCCTAGAATGAGTTTCAAGTTGCCATGTGGTTTAGAAGCTAGACAGTGCCATCACAGGAATGGGTGTATTCACTCCTCCCAGTCTGTCATCCTTAGTGAAATAACTTTATCACCAATTTTTGTGGCAAGGCAGCTGAAATGAATTCAAGCAGATGCAACATCTTCTAGAAAAGGGGGACCCTATTTCTTTATGTTACATCAGGCACTCCTAGAAACTTACCATTCAGCACTTTTGCTCTTCTAGACAAGGTAATATGCCCATGTATTATTTGCTCAGCTCCTTTTCAAACACTGGGGATTGTGCCATCCACCTTCAGTGACAGTCATCCATATTTGATAACACTCTTTGTCTCAACAAGTAGAGTAATGTTAGAATTTGTGTTGAGGTCAGCGACGCTACTCAACACCCACCAAGGCACAGAACATTTCTCTACAAGGAACTAGACTGCCTAAAATGTCAGTAGTGACAAAGCTGAGAAGTCTTCTCATTGGCTATTTAAAGACGAATAAAAAGGAAGAGCATCTGCCATTCTGTCACAAAGAAAAGCCACTCTGGGAGGGCGGCACCAGATAAGGTAGCAACACTCTTCCTGGAAAGTGTGACATGTGCCTTCCCCAAGGAGATGCAAGGAATATGGAGGTTGCCAAGCAAGGATCTTTGAGGAAATAACTAAGGTTTGTCTTTTGGTAGAATGAGAGGTGGCAGAGTAAGATAGTGAAAGCAATAAAAAATGTCCTGGGGTCAGAAATGGAAACCGATAGTTTCCTTTATTCTAATTCAACCCACTCATTAAACTTTGCAGGAAAGTATATTCCCACTAACGACTTGCAATGGATTGAATTGTAGAGCCCAAAATTTACACATCACAGTTCTAGCCCCAGCTAGCTCAGAATGTGGCTTTATTTGGAGGATAGCATTTTATAAGGAAAATGGGTGAAAAAAAGATCATTAATGTGTGTCCTAATTTAATATGACTGGCTCCCTTATAAAACAGAAAAATACAGGCATGGAGCTAGATACATGGAAAACAATATACAGAGACCAGGGAGAACACAGTCACATGGTGACCTCCAAGCCAAGGAGATGGACCTGGAAGACACTTCCCTCACTATCTTCAGAAAGAGCCAACCTTGTCCCTCCCCAGATTTCATACCTCGGCTCCCCATTGTCATGAGATGAGAAGTGTTTACCCTTTAAGCCACAAGTCTGTGGTTCTTTGTGGTCACAGCCCTAGCAAACTAATGGAGTTATGTGGTTTGCTGTGAGTCTTGGTGGAATCTCTGAAAGTAACTGATTTGCTTTCTGTACATAAAGAAGAAAAGGGTAAGGATCCTGACCCGTTCTGTAGTTACTGTTCTGTAGTGACTGAGAAATATCACCAAGTTACTAAATCACCACTTAAACACTAAGACAAACAAATGCAATTTTATATTTTTTCTTATAATCAGGAATTTATTAATTTGGTAAATTCACAATATAGCAATCAATCGACATAGTTTGATAAACAAATTATCTGAGCATTTAGCTTTAAATCTTGGAAATACAAGCAAAGCTGGGAAAATGTTAGCCCAACTGGACTTCAACAGTTCCTCTAGAGTAGCTATGGAGTACTTGACCTCATTCCTGCCACAGAACGCAACTTCTTAAAGTAGGCATTATTATACTAAAGATTTTGCACAGTGTATGGGAGCAGGCAGGATAAGCCTCACAAAACCAGCCCCCTCTTGCCTGCAAGATCTCAAGTAATTGTCACAATCTTTCCCAAGGGATAGCGTAGCTAGTCACAGTGCCCCCATTATACAGATGCAAAAAGTGAGCTTTGCTGGATCAGATACTTCAAACACAATGATTCAGCTAACAAAGCAGAAGGACTGTCTGGTCCCACAGCTCACGCGCTAACCGCAATCACGGCCCCTCTTATCTCTCTCCTAAGAAAGGAAATGAAAAGCAACTCTGCAGACTCGCGGAATTGAAACAAGTGCGAGTTATCAGGAACTGTGGTTTCATCTGAGCACACAGCTTTTGGAGATTGGCTTGCCAAGCTCTAATTCCTTCATGCTGCGCTCAAATAAAGGCGACCTGGTATTTAGGCTTTGGGGAAAAATAACAATTAGTTTTAGGAAAACATGGGAATTGTCTCCTGTGACATTTAGCAAGCAACCAGGCTAAGAACTGGGTAGGCTGGGGAGAACGGACACATTATGAGCTGAGAGAGAGAATGGTTTCCTCCTGCCACCCCCCTCCCCTTCCACGCAAGGACACAGCTGGTGGTTCTGCCTGCATCTTAGGCAAGATGCTTTTTCTGACCCCAGGCTTTAGTCCATATGGCTATGGCTCCCCAACTAGGAAAGAAAAGCTGTTTGGTTAGACTGAAAATCAGGTTTATATATACACAGTGTTGAGAAAAGCTTTACAAGAATAAGAGCCAATTGTTAACTTGTAACTTAGTGAGATGCCCTAGGAGAAAGGGGGGCGCTTCAAGGAGCCAGGAAAAAGCCTGTTTCCTGTTTGCTCAGCACTAATCCCTCAGACCAGGGCCTGAAACCAGACAAAGGGCAAATTACATGGCTCTTGAGGAGTTTATTTTTCCAGATGGTCAACCTGAAGCTATAGTTCACTGACAAATTAAATCTCCTACAGAAAAATCTACCCTGATCATGTCTTTAATAAGAAGCACAAAGTGTGCCTCTTAAACCGATTGTTTGGAAGACGCTGGAGAGCGCTCTGAAGGCGAGTCTTTGCCATATATTGGGTTTCATCTTTCATGTTTGGTCAGTTGGTAAGAAAACAAAGCTGTGGAAACCACTTTCCAGTTGTCTCAGTGACTGCAGCTTACATTGGTCTAATGCTTCAAAGACAGCTCTTGCCTTACTACCTCAATAAGGTCAAACCACTTCTGTTTGCAGTCCAGTGAGCTGATATTTTTACTATTTCTCCATAGCAATGAAATACATGCCTGTATATGGCAGATACATATATATATATATATACAGATATATATATAGTGTGCAAACACACACATTTCGTGGAGGTAGAAAGTGAGAATAAACTAGAATAATAAAGAAAAATCAACTCATCTTAATGTATGGCTGGCAAGGTTAATTGTGATAATCTTTTGTTATATCATTCTTATTTTTTGAAAGCAGACTATTAAACAAGAGAGAGAGGAAGAGAAATGGTCTAGAACTCAGAGTCTGCTCTTCATGACATTGATAGTAATAGTGACAGCTCTAATTTAATTCAAGAAATATTTACTGTATACCTCGGAAAAGGATAAACCCTTCGCATATATTTGTGCTTTTAACCTCACTGAAATGATACCAAGTTGGTATTTGCATTACCCAGACTGTGAAACAGGCTTAGGAGTTTATTATCTTGCTATTAATTGGCAGAAGAGCCAGAACACAACACCTGTCAGCCCTACTCCAGTGCTTACTCCTAACTCCTATGTTCTGTCATTCACTTCTACAGCGAACATTCACTAAATAATGCTCTATAGGTTTGAAAAATTCCTTGCCCACATATTGGGGATTCAGACGAAGACACTCTTCATTCACTAAACTTTTCGTTCTATTGGGGGAAACAGTCACAACAAATCAAGCACAGAGTGATGAAGTAGAGTGTGTAGACCGGAATTGTGAAAGGTTCCCAGTGGTTCAAAATAAAGCAATTTCCTCTGGCCTCTCCTGGAAGGAGAATGGAGAATGTTTACAAGCAAAATCAGCACCCAGAACATATCCTTTTCTCAAACCAAGAGAATGCTCTAAATAAGTTTCCCCTAAAGGAAGTGTTTTGTTTCTTAATCTCTTACAACAGTGCCCTGGATGTGTCTTCCGGACACAACAGGACTGATGCACGTATGAACCACTGACCTGAACAGTTCAAGCCAAATGAGGCCCCACCCCTGCGAAGGCATGACAACATGGGGTCCTGTCCTAACCACAGCCATTTGCAGTAAATCACTGCTGGCAAAGGTGAAAACCAGCTTTCTCCAATGGACTGTCCACCACACGGGCCTCACACCCAGGAATGGTTGGTCAACACAAAACAAACTCCATAGAATTTTTGTTTCATTTTGCTTTAGTTAAATTGTTTCTTTTGATTTGATTTGCTTTTGTGTGGGTTATTTGGTTGGTTTGGTTCGACTTGATTTGGTTTTTATTTGAAAGAGAGGGAGAAAGAACATTAAGTTATGTGTATAGGGAGGTGGGAGGAATTGGAGGTGGGAAAGAAACATGATCAAAACATATTGTATGAAAAATAATTTAAAATAAAATACAATTAAGAAGTTCTTGTTAAAAAGTGGAAGAATCTACACTTGCCTGTGGGTATAAGGATAAGGGCTTGGACTTAGACCTAGAAATTGCATTGGTTTAGGAAAATGACAATAGTGGGCTCTTCTCTAGGGTCTATGACTTCTCCAGCCACAGGTAATGGATTGAATTTAGAGTATCAGGTATGAATTTCCTATTTAGTGGTACTTAAATCCAACTAGACAGTAAATCCAATACTAGACAGTATTGTATTGGATTGTATCTGCTAGTTATTCCCAGATAAAAGTGTCATGGTTACACTGTTGAGGATAACTTACTGGGATTGTCATTGATGTGACCTGCAGGCTCTACAACTGTATATGACTATTATTCCTTCCCTTCTTTGCAGCTTGTATAGCATCTTCAGGTACTGTGAGAGCTAGGTCCCATAGAAGAGATTTCCAGGTCAGTTCTAGCCAGATCACTCCAAGTCCTGTGTCTGGAGTGTGTAGTGACTTCAACAAAAGTGACTTCAAATTCTAAGAGGTAATCAAGGACAATGGCAATTGTCTACGTCACTTTGAGATTCTCTAAGACTACCCCGACCAAAAATTTAAGAGAACATTTCATACTGAGGTGGTTTGAACAGGACTGGCCCCCATAGGCTCATATATTTGAAAGTTTGGCCATTAGGAAGTCACACTACTTGACAGGAATTAGTAGGTGTGGCCTTGTTGGAGGAAGTATGTCAGTCGGTATGGCCTTTGAGGCTTCAAAAGCTCAAGCCAGGACCAGTGTCTCTCTCTTTCTGATACCTGGGGATCCAGTTGTAGAACTCTCAGTTTCTTCTCCAGAACCACGTCTACTGGCACATCACTATGCTACCTGCCATGATGATAATGGACTAAGCCTCTAAAACTAAGTAAGTCCCAATTAAATGCTTTCCTTGACAAGAATCACTGTAGTCCAGCAAAGCACTGGGCTGAGCTACCAAAGTCCAACCAAAAAGAGGTAAGAGCAATGATATAAGCAAAGAGTTCAAGACCATGATGGGGATACCCACAGAAACAGCTGACCTGAACTAATGGGAGCTCACTGACTCCAGACTGACAGCTGGAGAACCAAACTAGGACCAAACTAGGCCCTGAATGTGGGTGACAGTTGTATGGCTGGGGCAGACTGAGGGGCCACTGGCAGTGGGACCGGGATGTATCCCTACTGCTTGAACTAGCTTTTTGGAGCCCATTCTCTTTGGAGGGATATCTTGCTCGTCTTAGATAAAGTGGGGAGGCTTTTGGTCCTGCCTCAAAGTGATGTGCTAGACTTTGTTGACTCCCCACAGGAAAGTCTTATCCTCTCTGAGGAATGGATAGATGTTGGGGTTGGGGGAAGGTGGGGTATCAGGAGGAGGGGAGGGAGTGGGAATTGGGATTGGTATGTAAGATGAGAAAAGATTGGTTTTGGGTTTTTTTTTAAGATAATAAACAACTTAATTCAGTTATATAGCACTCATTACAACCTGAATTTTCTTTCTTTTTTAAATATTTATTTATTTACTATGTATACAATATTCTGTCTGTGTGTATGTCTGCAGGCCAGAAGAGGGCACCAGGCCTCCTTACAGATGGTTGTGAGCCACCATGTGGTTGCCGGGAATTGAACTCAGGACCTCTGGAAGAGCAGGCAATGCTCTTAACCTCTGAGCCATCTCTCCGGCCCCCGAGAAAAAATTGTTTTTAAATAAATAAATTAATTAATATAGTAGAAGATTTGCTGTGGTCATTGTGTCTCTTGAGAGCAATACAACACTGACTAAGACACATCTATGTTTCTTGGGGAGAACATCATCATTCTAAATGGCTTAACTATATAAACTACATGCAGAAACTGAGCATCAGGTGTTCTACTCACCAGAAGGCCAGGCACTGATAGGTGATTCGCTGATAGACAAGGCCCCAAGGGCTTCCACTTCAGAATGCCTCTTATTACCACTGTGCCTTTACATGTTTGTCACTGCCTTTTTTCTCTGGTACCTGGCAAGGCGTGAATGGGTGTTGGGGGATCTCCACTACCTTTAATGTAGTTTGATTATCTCATAAAAATATTATAATATTCTACTGGGCATTTTCACCTGTGGATTATCATAAAGATGATTTCCTCTTAAGCTATACTGTTTAAACTGCTGTCCCTGGCCCTGATAAAGCAGGAGCTACAAAGGATAGAAAATAAGAACAAGAGAACGTCACACAGCTGGCCCCAGAGAATTAAGTTTTACACCCTCAGATAGAAAAGTCAATTGTGGGATTAGTCTGCTGTCTCCGTTGCTCCCCTTCAATTTCTGAGCTGTTGAAGGCTGATTCTTCAAGCAGCAGTTTTCCTGTGGTTTTTCCCTCTATACTGCCCTCTTTGTCCATTCTCCAGTTAACGTCCCACCCCTGGTTCCTCCTTTCTCTCTTCACCTGTGCTCTACTTTCCCCTCCGTGAAGCTCATCTTCTCCATCTCTCCCTTATGGTTCCTTTCAATTTTTCTTCACTTACTTCATGTTATATACTCAAGTCTAAAGATTCTGAACTAAGATTCCCAAGCAAGTGGGAAAATGTTGTAGGGAGACCACTTTGTTTTCAGCTGCCAAGAAGGTCAGACCCAAAATAATCACACAGAAACTACATTATTTAAATCACTGCTTGGCCCATTAGCTCTAGCATCTTATTGGCTCTTATATCTTAATTTAACCCATTTCTAGTTTCTGTGTATGGCCCCAAGGTTGTGGCTTACCAGGTAAAGTTCTGGCATCTGTGTCTGTTGGGGCTACATAGCTTCTCTCTGACTTTGCCTCCTTTCTCCCAGCATTCAGTTTAGTTTTCCCCACCAAGCTCTATTTTGCTCTATCACAGGCTCAAACAGTTTCTTTATTAACCAATGGTATTAAAAACATACAGAGGGGAATCCCACATCAGGAAAACGTGGTGTTTTTCTTCCTGGACCTGGATTACTGCACTCAGTATATTTTCTGGTTCCATTCATGATTTCAAGTACGTCATTTGAAAGAAAGAATATTATACAATGTGACTTTGCTATTACATCAGAAATAACATTTTTGCATTGATGAGAGAAATCACCCATTAAAATGAGAATGACATATGAAGCCGAGATCATGGACTCACTCATTAATATACCACCAAAATAAAAATTTTTGCTGGGCATAATGATACATAATTGACTCCTGACTGAGGCAGAAGGCTCATAGACATCCAATTCATATAACTAGGTGGAGGTCAATCTGAGATGCACAATGAGATCATGCATTTTAAAATGTCCCCCTTCTTTTACAATGGTGATGAGGATATAAAGCGTTTTCTGATGATTAAGTCTCTTCCAAGGGCTATTCTCGATAATCCTTTAGAAATATATACTGATTTTCAGAGTCATCTAATATTAGCAATGAAGAAAATAAAAGCTCTAACAAAGACTCCCTGAAAATTCCTTTGACTTGGTAAGTAAAATTATATTATATGCTCGAAATATATCAAAGTACAGTACTAAAAGCCTTCTATTGTCAGAAGGCCATTATTTCAGTGTTAAAATGGGCCTCTGAAGATAAATAATGGAATTTACATCCCTGTCTTCCTCCCTTCTCTGTCTACTACAAATAAACATGAGAACACCTTTGCATAATATCCTTTGCACAAGACTTTCTACCCACCACAGTCCCACTCAGTGACAATCATTTGATAGGTGGAGGCAATAAGTATATTATTCGTAGTTTTAGGCTTTTGAGTAAAAAATAACAAATAAGAGTCAAAAGGTACCTCAAGAGATCTTACAACAGCAACATCCATGCCTTTGATGGAAAGAAAATGTCTTCCTTAGTCTAGACTGACCTTTCTCAAGCCTCCCCTTCGACTTTACCTGTAAATAATGGATCTATTTTAACTTTTCATCCAGAATTCCTTCCTAGATTGAAAAACGATTTGTACCACATCTGTTAAGATCTTATGTTTTTGCTTTATTCTGTATGTCTCTTAGAATTTGCCCTATACAGAGAGTGAGAGTCTTCAGCATACATCCGAGTTTGAAGTTGTGGTCATGATGGGGAAAGACCTACATCCATCATATTTTCATGACTACAACAAACGCCAGGAAAGATTAATTAAAATGAGAAGACATTTATTTGGGCTAATGGGAGGAGAGGTTATAGTCCACGGTCAGAATATGTGATACACTACTCTTGAACTATACATGTACAAAAATTATGTTGACAACTTTCATATAATATACAACATATATAAACACTCAAAACAAATCATGGAAAGATTTTTCTTAATTATTTCTAAGGTTTTGACTTATTTATTTCACCAGTAATATGAGTTTTCTTACTGTTAAGATAGTTAAATGGCAATCACAATTAATAGAGACAAATTAAATATAGCCATGTCAATATATTTAAAAAAACTCTTAGTTTAGAATACTCTGATATAGGAACTATAAGTATGGTGAGAATGTTATAATTTTGACCAATCCAATTGTGTATGCAACATAGTTGGCCCCAATAAGATTATCTTGTTTCCCATTACAGTCTATAAATCTCAAGAAATCCTAGTCTCAGACATGAAATTTACTTTTGCTTCCATAGTTACTCATTAGCCAAGAATGATGAAATAGGCAGGCGGTTGGAAAAGGACAAAAGGGCTGGGCCAGTCCTCACTGCAAACAAGAAGCACAATCCTGAAAAAAAAGCTTGAGCAAATGCTCATGGATCTTTGTATCTTACTTCTGAAGCTACGTAACTGCCAGAGTCATTAGAACTAATCTTTCCTCTCAGCAAAAATGAAACAGCACAGACACCTATGTTCAAAGTTTTGATTCAAGGGAGATTTGCAGAGTCAGGCAAATGAGTTCTTCATATAGGCAGCTCACTGTAAAAGACAAGATTTTGAGGTACAAACGTATTTTGTGAGAGCAATTATTATTTCTTGATGCTAATAATCTCAGTATGCTTTTAATTGAACATAGTTATACAATATTAATTGCCATTTCCCTCCAGCCAGTGTAGGAATTACCTTTTATCTTTACACTGACTGGTCCACCTAATAAAACATGAAAAGATCTATCTGTGTCTTTCTATTTGTACCCTGTTGTTACTCCTGTTCTGGAGAAAGTGTCCTGAACTTACCAAAAATTTGTCAACCCCACCAGCTGAAAACTACTCCCCTGGGTGATTCCTGTTAAATTAGCATTGTTAGTAAAGGCTTTCAAGAAGACTATACAATTATGGCCAGATGAACGCAGTCCTCATACAATCTGGGGATTAATATTAGTCTCTTAACAACCTAGTAACCAAGATCATAATTACCGACTGTGATTTTCTCCCATTGTCCAGGTAACTGGCCCTGGATATATGGCCAATTTGAAACCTGGGAATCTTGGGAGAAAGCATCAGGTCTACTGTTGGAAAATTGAATTCAAGGGCAGCCTTGCTCCCTGAACAGCCATATTCTTCCTTTCTCTTTGTGCTATTTGTTCGTCCCTATTGTGTGGAGCTATCGTTTGTGCACACATTCTGTGTTAGATTTTCTACACGATTGAGCTTGAAAAACCAAAGCTTAAGTACTAAATGTTTCCCTAAGGCCTGAATGGACTTAAAAGGACATAGGTGCAAAAAGAAAAGAAAAGAAAATGGGGGAAGAAAATACTGCTTGTTAAGTTGTTGCAATAATCTCATGCTGAGAATAAAGACCTTCGGAGTTAAGAGAATGAAAAACAGCCTTCTAAATAGATTGCTTGCTTTTGTTGCACAGGTGGCAAGGCCTGGAAATATAAGATACGGGAGAACAGCAGGGCAGCCTGCTAGCATTTCATTAAGCTGAGAGAATAGCAGAATTGTGCAGTGGTTTCCCCCATTTTACAAGATACTTGGGCTTCCTGTCAAGTTGGACTTCAGAGTCCTGGTTTGCTGGTATGTTTTCCACCAGAAAATACTCTGGGAGAAGTGTGTATCTCTTTATATTCTATATCAGTTGGCCCCTCTGCCCCTCAATTAAAACAGAGCTACTTCACATGGAGCTTGTATCTGTGATCACCATTGTTTGAGACTTTCCATCGTTTAGTTACTTTGAAACCATTAGTGTAAAGTCAGCAACAACTGTCAAGTAACACAGCTTTAGAGAACACAAATCTCTAAATACCACCAATTAAAATTATTTAAAGTTAATCCTCCATGGCAATCTTCAATCCCATTGATCCAGATACTAATCACCCATCTCAAACAAATGAACAATGAAACAAAGTAAAAACCTAATTACTATTGGTGAATATAAAAACTGAAGGGAAATTTAAATACATACATTCATACATAAGTGTTGGTTGCTTTCATTCATCTCCAGAAGAGTATAAAAATATGAGTCAACTGCCATTCATAAGTTAATTCATGCTAACTTCAAGAGGTCTAGCAGGATCATTGATATTCCTCAGTGTTGATTTTAATTTGCTGGTTACTTCCAATAAGACTGAATATCTGTATTCCAATGCATTGTATCCCCCAAACATTCATTTTTTTTCACCTCAAGAAATCACTCTGAATTTAACACTCCAACTGGAGAAAGTGAAGTAGAAATTAATAATTGTTATTGGAAACTTAACTTTGTTCTGGGTTCTTCATGACATGGTTTTCAGTGCAGTATTTTGTTTAATTCCTATTTTAACTGTGTGGTGTAGGATTTATTTTCTTTATCGTAAAAGAATATGTGTATGGGACAGTCAGGAACTTCCCCACGATTACCAATGTGTTGGGAATTTACACCTCAGCTCTACTCTTCCTCCACTGCTTCCAAATATGTAGTATGACATTCAACTTTCAATTTCTCTTTTTTTTTTTTTTTTTTTTTGGTTTTTCGAGACAGGGTTTCTCTGTGGCTTTGGAGCCTGCGCTGGAACTAGCTCTTGTAGACCAGGCTGGTCTCAAACTCACAAAGATCCGCCTGCCTCTGCCTTCCGAGTGCTGGGATTAAAAGCGTGCACCACCACTGCCCAGCCTCAATTTCTCTTTTCTATCAGAGCATCAGAAGTACGAGTCTATTTTTAAAATTTTTTTTAATGAAAATATAATTAAATCACTTCTTCCTCCCTTTCTCCATCTAGCCCCTCCCAGTTTCCCTCTCTGGAACCCCTCTCGCTCCCCCCACACTCAAGTCTATAAACTCTTAAAGTATATTTGATACATGTGTGTGCACAAATATATATATATACATATATATGTAACTTTTTTGCTATTTGCATGCATATGGTTTCAAGACTAAAGATTGAACAACCAGTAAGGCAGTTGTGAGGTTCATTCATCTCTCTGCAGTCAGTAGTTCCATTATTTTAATGTTATAAAATAATGAAAAAGAAAAGATTTTAGTTCAAGTTAAAGGAGATTAGAGGAAGCAAGAGGAAAGTAGCTCATACTTCCTTAATAAAAGGGGCAAACCATGTAATGAGTGTTTCCAAGTCATAAAGTCAGTCTTCATCATAACCTTGAGTTGGAGGGTATGCTGTCTCGCCTCAGCAAATGTCCCAGGACATGAAGCAAATTAACTGTGTGAGTTAATTATCTTGCATTTCATAGGGAACCAGAATGGAAAACCCGTTTTCTATGCTGCCTTCTCCATTTGCTCTCCTTCCTTTCTCGACTCAGGCAGAGTCCCTACTGAACACCCACTTCATTGTAATAGTGAAGGAGACACATGCAATACCCCCACCTAATTGGATAAGTTCTTCACTCACTAAGAATTCATCTGTCCACTCACTCAGTAGTAAAAGAAGCTTGTCATTGAGTAGGCACTAAAGCATGAGATGAGATTCCTCTGCGCCTCAGGTCTGAAAATAATCTTAATTTTACATAAGCAAGCAAGTACTTAGGTAAGTGATTAAGTGTCCCAAAATTTCACAAGTTCCAGGTCTCTTCTATTCTCCTGGTTACCTTGAGAAGGCAGACCAACCATATTCAAAGAAAAGCCACGTAAACAGCCAGTGTCTCCATGTGGCAAGCCGTTGTAGCATTCCTTGATGTGTAAAAGCAGCGTGAAACTCGGAAAAGGTAAATGGATTGCTTGAAGTCAGTAGTTTAGGATCTGGGGAGAATTTGGGTGTTGTTGCTTTCAAGCTCTGTTTGGTTGCCAAATTCATGTGTTTATATCTTTGGCCTTAGATCTTTAGACGGTCAGAAACATAATTATTCAAGAAAGGAGAAAACAAAATATAAAAATCAATTTCAACTTTATATACTCCCAATGGGTTGTTAAATATATGGTTCGAGGCTAAATGAAGGTGTAGATAGATTAAAGCAAAGGATTTTGGAGAACATATGTATTTTATATTATATTTTATAATAGACAAAGTATATAATCTATTTATAATATGGAGAATATGTATTACAAGTATCACATAATTATATATAATACTATATCTCACACATGCTGTACAATATTATGTACAATATATAATATAATATATAGCACATTTTTTCACAATCCTTTGCTCTCATTAATCTGCACCTTCATTGAGCCTTGAACCATATCTTTAGCAATCCTGTGGAAGTATAAATTATATTATGCTTTGGAAGTATCTGTTATATAATATATTATTTATATATTTTATATATGTACTCTCCACAATCCTTTGCCTTAGTATGATATATATACATATGCATATACATCCTAGTTCTGTCCACAGCACTTGCACTGGTGGCTCACAACCAACTGCCTCCTGCTCCCAGGAATCTAATGTCCTCTTCCGACTTCTGTAGGCACCTATACTCACATGCCATATTCCAGCACATACACCACACACACACACACACCACACACACACACACACACACACACACACTATCTGAGTCAGGCTTTGCATCTCTGCCACTTCACTTATATTTCATTTACTTACTCAGAAGTTTTAAATGAGTGTTTGCCGTCTACAAACAAGTCATTCTAAATATGTTTTTGCAAGTAAAAATAGTGATGGTTACATAATTCTGGGGAAATAATTTGAAAATTAATGAACTGGCTGTTTAAAAGATGAATCTGTGATATTCAAATTAAATCTCAATAAATTATCCTTTTCTGATAGTAGTAAAAGATGGGAGACCGTATACAGACATTGTCACATGGTGGAAAGAACATGAACTCTGGAATCCAATAATTTTTTCTTAAATATTCTCTTCACGTAGGGAAATATAATGGACCTCAATGAGGTTTTTTTTTCCTACATAGAAAATGAGAGAGACGATGAATAACACAGTATAATTCTAAAGATCCAAGGAATTAAAATATTGATAAGTGCCAACTAGAACACATGATGCAAAGCCCAGCAGCCATTTACTTTGAGTGGGTGGTGAACTTTCTGCAGTGGAACTACAAAACCACAAGCACTTAAAGTCTGCCATTGTCTACACAGCTGTCAGTGCTAACCAAGCCAACAACAGCCTTATCCCTCCTGGGTACAGTGTTCCTTGTCTCCTTTAACTGTTCTTGTGTCCCAAGCCAACAGTCCATACCTGTCCTGCTTTCTCATCCTTACAAGGTTGCTCACTCTAGTGTCTCTGTGGAGACTGATAGTTGTCCTTACACAGCTACTCAGAGTTGAGTAATGGAAGCAAATCAATGTACCATCGCCTTTGAGAACCAGACCCAATGCTCAGCTCTTTCCAGTCACGCTCCTTAGCTAAACACAGAACATGACTGATTCACATTGAACATAAACTCTATTTTACAGACTTTGGGGGAAATATTACAATCTCGAGGTAATGTTTAAGCACCTTCATTTGCATACATTGAGCAGTCCCTTCTATAGAGCCATTGCAAATGTTCAGTATTGGGAAAGGTAGTAGAAATTATCAGACTGCCTTCCCATTTGTGTGTCTTAATGGGAGCCATTAAGAAAACAATTTGGAAATTAGTACACTTTTAATCAACTCAGCTTTGTAACAGATATTGTTGTATTTGTTCAATGGACACTCCTCTATTTCTTTTATTTTTATATTTTTTATATTTTTTGACCCTATCATTTGGCTTAAGTTGTTTTGTTCCCAAATTTGACCTTCAAACCCTTTTCAAAAAAATTAATCTTTTTCTTGATCCCATTTATTCTTCAAGCTTCAACTAACATGTAGAGCTTCATAACAATTTTTAGTGTTCAGAACCTAATTTGGCTTCTGAAATCAGCATTCATATAATCACTTGCTTAGGGAACTTCTTAGGAAGCAGTTCCAATGAAACATATCCTAAATTAAGTCTACCATGCCCTCTCTCTTCTCTCAAGCATGTATCACTTTCTGTGCTGAGAATGAATCCCATTTTCAAACTAGGTTTTTGTGGGAACTCGATCTGTTTAGCCAATGACTTTTGGGGTGACTTGTCCTATGGGTGTGGTTTTCTCTGAGTATATGATCCAGTAAAACTGAGAAGGAGACCCCACCCAACTCTCTCTTTTGTCTGGTTGGATCTAGAGCAAGCAGCAAAGAAGTGGCTTGTAGTTGGTGGCTCTTCACCCTTGAGCAGGACGGCTAGACAGTGTCAGCTGGATCAATGCTTTGTTCTTTATTTGTAAGTTTGTCTTTTCATTGCAACCCTTAATAAATCGGTAAATAGACTTTTGTGGGTTCTCACTTCACCAGCTGCCAACATATGGCTTGAACCCATGACTCTGAGATTAAGAGTCTCATGCTCTACCGACTCAGCTAGTCGAGCATTTTTTTTTAGGTATAATTGTTTGACCCTCAAGCTGTTACTGGCTAGCTCTTACATATAAATCAATCCATTTTTTATAGTCGTGTATCACCATGTGACTCTGTGGCATTACCTGTTCTCTAGTACATCTTGCTGTTCCGGCAGCTCTCTGGCTTCTCCTCAACGCTGCCTCCTTTACCTGAATCTCTGCTTGGATTTCTCACCTAGCTATATTCTGCCCTGCCATAGGCCAAAGCAGTTTTATTCACCAACCAATAAAAGCAACACCTTTTCAGAGAAGACAGAAGGGCATCCCACATTACTGGGTACTTCAGGAACATGCTGATTCTTTCGCAGTGCTTCATGCCAGATTTATTTGGTAAGCAAGTCTTAATCTTTATGTGTAATTTCATTGGAATTAATCCTTTCCTTCCTAGTCTCCACCTTCCATTTCCTTCTATTTCCTTTCTCACAAAGATATCCAGAATTCCTATCCAACAGTCACATTTGAGATGCCACTTACCCCTGTCAGTCCTCTACATGAATACAGGAATTATCAGGCCAATTTTCTAGGGGTGAAGACCCATGCAATTCTGAGCACAGCATAAAACTCAGGATCTTTCTTAACAGCTTCTCTATGACCATGCCACTTTTCTGGTCACCACCTGTGCTGGCTTCAATGGGATACCCCTGTAACCAGGCATTTGGACACATAGTCCTCATTTGGTTGCACCATTTAGGGAGGCATAGGGAGGCTTGCGAGAGAAAGTGTATCATTGGGACACTCTTTAAGAGTTTAAAGATGCAGGCGACTTCCTAGTTCTTCCGCGGTTTCAAGCTTACAGATCAAGATGTGAGCCCTCAGCAGCTGCTGCTTGATGCCCAGTTCTCCTTGACAGGACAGACTCTTGTCTTCTGGACCCAAAGCCAAATTAAATGCTTTACCCTGTAGGTTGCCTTGATCGTGGCATTTTATCACAGCAACAGAGAAAATGCTAATGCAGCATCTGATGTGATTTTCTACTTGACCCAAATGTCTTCTCTATGTTCTCCTGCCAGCTGGTGTGTTTAGCAAATTATTAAAGATGGTTCTCTATCTGCAAATTCAGTTGATTAAGTTTGGCTACATTTATGCTTCTCTTCTTCTTGAATCTGGCAGATGGCTAGAAGTGATGCTGTCTTTCTTCCAGGCTCAACACTGAGGCAGTCGTGGCTTCCATATTATGTCTCTTGAAGAATACTCTCTTACAACTCCCTTGTCATGCTGTGAAAAAAACACAAGCACTTTCAAAGCAAGATTGCAGGTCTAGCTCCTCTGCCAGCCAGTGGCCAGCTGCTCAGCAACACCATTTTCCTTTCTCCACACTAAGTAGCAGCCATCACCAGGTCCTATTCAGACTAAAAGTTCATGAGAAAAATTACTAAGCCTAGGAGCATCTAATTATGGAGCATTAGATACCTGGAACAGAAACGAATAGCTTTCCGTTTCTCTGCCTTACTGGTTTCTTCTCATTGTTAAAGATACAATTGAAACACCATTTTTTTAAGAACATAAAGCCTTCCCCAGTCCATTGAGGTAAATTCAATTCTTCTCTTTTGTTCTCCCACAGCCCTTAGAACATTACCTTTTGTAGTGTTGGTACTCATCTCCCAAAGGCATCTGAACTTCCCTGTAAAACTGAACTTATATCCATCTTCATACAATAGTAACTAACATTATTGAGATATTTTAGACAGTCGGTGGTGAAAGTCCTATACTATAATAACTTCTAATTTTGACTTTATTTCAATACCACAACATTTATTGGGGAGTTTGAAAAAAAGATCATTTGAATAAACCTTATTGCTAATTTTAATAAAATATAGGTATAAATTGCCTTTAAAGAGTCATATGCATGAACTTATTATTAATTCTTTGAAGATAAGGATTTTGTCAGAGGTATGGTGTCAGAAAAACCATGTTTCCTGTATCAGCAATGAGCATCAGAGTACTACAATCTGCCCTTCTTATTATCTCAATTTTCAGAAAATTATGGGCTAAATTTCTACTCTGCCACAGCTTTTGCAAAGTAGTCAATTATATTTAGGAAAATTCAGATTGCTCTTACTCATTTGTGGCGTGTGTGTGTGTGTGTGTGTGTGTGTGTGTGTGTGTACAAATCTGGTTAGCATCACTATGCATGCTTTAATTTTACACATTTTAATTTTAATTTTACACATGTAGTAAAATTGCATCTCACTTAAAATAATCTCTACTTCACAGTTATATTTCCTTGCCTTTCAATAAACTTATGCCAATGTGATTCTATCCCAGTGTAATACCGCCTAGCATGGCTTCAGTCACAGAGTTCAAAGCAAAACTGAAAATATGAAAAGCCAATGAGTTCAATATTTCGGAAAGAACAGTGTAAATTCAAAATGTACGAGTCAGATAGACTCTGGGAAAGTTCCACATCGTTCTAGTGCCACATTCAGGGAACATAGAATGGGTTACAACAAACTGACTTCCTCAATACAATTTAAAAGCTGATATCAGCAGTTTCTCCTAGAAAACTAGCATGTTGTTTTCCAGGGAGAAAGAACTGTTTCAACAGAAGTAGGCAAGACTGTGGTCTCCAAGAGGCAGACAGATGGCCCTCACAACATTAGTCTCACAAAAGCATAAGGCTCAAAATAACTCTGACGCTACTGGCTGCATACAGTTCAGCACTCATGTAGCTCACTGATAAGGAATGGTAATCTCCTCCTCTCTTTTATAAAAGGGATAAATCGGAGTTTGTTTGCACAGACAAAGATTCCACAGAAGGTCTAAACTACAGAGGGCTCACAAGCATATTTGGTTGCAGATGTGATCTCTGCCTTATACCAGCCAAAGAAGACAAAAGTAAATATTTCATAACTTTTAATGTGTGGTTAGCAAATACAGTTGGTCCAGAGTTGCCCTGAAAAGTAGCATCCTGGACAGCATCAGCTTAGCCGACTCTACAGCCAGCTGCTGAGAGCCCTCCCTTGTAATTTCTAAAGAAGTCTTTTCAGCCTCTCTCAGCTCAGCTGCTGCAAACACTTGTTCTATGTTACAAATGACTTCGCAGTCCCATTCAATCCGATTTGCACATCATTAGTCTATGGGAGATTAAATAAATGTCCTGGCATAGTTTAGTTTGGTTAAAAAAGTAAAAAACTAAGCTCTTTGTAAATAAAAAGTCCTTCGTATAAAACATGACATCAGGGCTGGCTGGAATGCCCGCTCCATGAGTCATGATTTACCTTCAGGTTGTCCTTGAAATGTTGAAATTTCAACTTCATTCCAGACACCCCAAGAAATCCACAGTACTTCTTTCTGTGTTATTTATTTATGTTTTCATTTCGATGCCAATTCTGCCTGAGAAGAACGTGGAATATTAAGCATCAGAGCAAATGACCTTCATGTGCAAAGAAAAAGGAACATTGTAGAGCAGAGGGGAAATGCTAGCCCTAGAGCCTAAAAATTCTGCCACTGAGCTTTTCCTCACTCTGATTTGCCACACTGATACTCAAGGGTCATCTGTCACCTTCTCCATTTATCTTTGATAATGGCCATATTAACGCTTGCCACAATCTCTTCTTTTGATACTGAGGTTTCAGTTTTTGAAACTTATAAATAAGCCAAATCTTCCAAGTTGCCACCTTCAAATTTACATTTTCATTAGAACCATCAGCCATCAGTTGTTAAGAACTGTTGTCATGGTGCTACCACCCTGGGGTGACTGATGTCAGCCTCTTCTAGGGAGATGCTATAACTGTTGCTCTGAGACCTCTCTTTGCTAAGATGTCATTTGATATAATGTATTGCTCCCCCAGGATTTACACAACAGAAAAGACGCTCAACAATGCAAGCTAGGTCTTCCTGGGAATACAGCAATTTCATTTTTCTCATGATGCTTCCTTGATACTATTAGATTACAGTCATGAGCCCAAGTTCATCCATAAGACTTAGTAATTCTCAGTTCCCTATAACCCTACTTGCAGTGTTTCTCAAAGCAGATTTTATCTGAGAAATTTCAAGCACTGTAAATGTTTTCAAAATATCTACTTTATACCAAGACGTTACAACCCTTGGGTGAGGTTTTAATGAGACTTAGTTTTTGTTAAGATTAAAGAAAGGAATCCTGGTATAAGGTTGTAAACCCAGCACTTACTTGGAATCTGAGACAGTCTTGGCTGCATAGGTAAAACTCTTTCTCAAAAACAAGAAAAAAGAAACAAATAAATTGTAGGAAGGGAAGGTAATTTGATCATTATATCTTGTGACAAGAGCTTAAGATACACTTGCATCTGATTTATGTGCCAAACCAATCCTCATGAAAAATACATCATCAGGTTTGCTTTGCAAGCACAAAGACTGAAGCTCACAAGGGCTTTCACATTCACTTATTTACTTGCTCTCAGAAATACTTAAACACTTTTCTTGTACCCTGTCACTTATATTGTATTGTTTTAATAAAATGCTGATTGGCCAGTAGCCAGGCAGTAAGTACAGGAAAGGAAATGAGAACAGGAGAATTCTAAGAAGAGGAGTCAGTCTACAGTCACCACACAGATACAGAGGAAACAAGATGAGAATGCCTCACTGGTAAAGGTACCAAGCCACATGCCTAACACAGGCAAGAATTATGGACAAATTTAAGATGTAGAAAAGAGTTAATAAGAGTCTGAGTTACCAAACCAAACAGTTTATAATTAATGTAGACCACTGGGTATTTCTTTGGGATTGAACAGCTCTGGGACTGGGTGGGACAGAAACCTCAGTTAACAAATGGCACCCTACATGGAGCAATTGCATTCACATAAAACCTGAGAGAGCCCAGGAAGTAAATCTAGACACAAAAGCATAGAGTTAAGCTCACCTTCTTGGTTGCAGCATTTTCTCAGGTGAGCTCTGGTTGCTAGAGGCAAGTGTGTCTCATTTAAGAGAGGCTTCCTGACACAGCTTTAGCTGCAGAAACCTTGCAGCTCTTTTAAGAGGACCTGCCACCACTTAAATGGTGTTGATGAATAGATGAAAGCATGCTTCTGTTGGACCCTAGTCCAATTTCCAAGGAGGAGTCACCCCAAGAAAACACTCTCACACTGCAGTTGATGTAAAAACATGAGGATTTTAATTCTGTCATGACAAGGTCACTCAGCATTCAAGCCAAGGACCCCAAATAGCTGGTACAGGCTACTTTTAAAGCAAAAAGCCATAGAAACAAGGAGAGGAAACTTGGGGGTTGTTTTCCAACTATTGGGATTGGCTTATTCAAAGGGCTATTAACAATAATTGGTCTGAGCCAGGGCTGGAGGGCAGTTGCCAGGTCAGGTGAGGTAAGAGGAAACATTTGAGGGTTACTTTGACCCCTTCCCAGAGACTGAGTCAAAGCATCAGGAACTGAGTCAACCAACATCTAAGGGTTATCTTGCCCCAATTCCAATAACTGAGTTCTATCTGAAGAGCATTCACAAGGACTCTGGGAGATGAAAAGTTCCCAACATCTCAGTACGTGCATGTATAGTTATTAGATCCCTGGTTCCCAGGGGAATGGTGAACACTAATGCTGAGACGCCTCAGAAATGGCCTCAGAGTTGTCTTAAAGTTCTATACTTTTTGGTGGTGATGGGGACCTTGAAACTCCATAGAGTTGTGGCTATAAACATGACTCCAGCAAGTACCTCTGCCATGAGGCTGGACTCTCAGAAAGCTAAGGAATGGGTTGGATCCAGCCATCAAACCACGGTTTTAATCCTAACCATATTGCTTAGCAAAGTAAAAACTCATGTGGTCAGAAAAGGAGTTTTACAGTAAAGATAGATCCAGATTTAAAAAAAAAACCTCTAAATTTATAGTGTCTTTAAAAATATATGTAGGTTTATGAGAGAAAAGAAAAAGGAGAAAGTTCTTAGAAAGAGAGTAGTTGGGTGTGGTGGAACACACCTTTAATCCCAACACTCAGGAGGCAGAGGCAGGCAGATCTCTTTGAGTTCAAGGTGTAGTGACACGCACCTTTAATCCCAACATTTGGGAGGCAGACGCTTGTGCATCTCTGTGAGTTCAAGGACAACCTGGTCTACAGAGTGAGTGTCAGGACAGCCAAAGATAACACAGAGAAACACAGAGAGTCTGGATACTGTATGTTACTGTGTTGGCTTTGAATTGTATGACTGCTGAGGAAGGATTAACTGCTGCTAAAAGACATTTAATTATAAATGCCCCTGAATTAATCCAACATAGAAGTGGATGACCCAGATGTCTGAGTTCTACATTCAGAACAGCCTCAAGACTGATGGCTGAGATGATTAAGCCTCACAAAATTTTCCAGTCAGGACTTGACCATAGTCTTAAATTTTCTTTAGGTTCCCATAAGATTATCAGCACCCACAATCAGTAGAAAGTAGCCTGGAAAACTATGCCCACATTCCCCAAAAATGGATTATGGATGTTTATCTTTGTTTAAAATGTTGATTACAAGATGTTATGAATAATGGTATGGACAAAGGCTAAACAAATGATATTAGATTCAGAGTTCTTGTTTAAAAAAAAAGTGGGGGAGTGCTATGGGACAATGATTTTACTCTGTAAAAATTTGTTTCTTGTACTTGTTTAATAAAATGCTGATTGACCTGTAGCCAAGCAAGAAGTATAGGAAGGGCAACAGGGCAGAAAGTAGAAGCAGAACAATGAGAACAGGAGAATTCTTGGAAGAGGAAAGATTCATCTGCAGTTGTCATCCAGACTCAGAAGAAGCAAGAAGTAGCTTTTCTGTCTTGATAGCTTAAGATCCTTGTGGGTACTCAAATATAAGACACAGACAGCTGCTTGGTGGTTGCCCTAACCAGAGTGAAAATGTCAGCTGCAGATTAGGACTTCAGACCTTCAGGGTCGTTAATGAAGGCACAAAGCAAAACCAAACTCAGCTCGAGGGCTCTCTGGTCTCCTTTTATAAATCTTGCCCAGAAGTGGGAAGGGCTTAAGAGAAGAATCTTTGGCCTGCCACCCCCTTTCATGGTGGATCCCCAAACCTAAAGTTCTTAGGTAATAAGCTCTTTACCAAGGCTCTTAGGACTCAGAGTGTCCTCCTCTTTATCCAACTTCTCAGGGTGCTTTGCCTGCAGTTTGTTTTAAAAATTTACTAGAATCTGTATGGGTAATCCTAATGAGGACTCAATAATGGTGGATATGCAGTGAGAACTGACATTGTGGGGTAGTCAATCAGATTTTCCAGTGGCCAGAATGAGTTGCCTTTGGTTGAGTTATTGTTCCAATGGGTACCATGGATACCCCCAAACAAACCAGGCTGAAACTCAGACATAGCTTCTCTCTTCGAAAATGACTGCTCTGACAAAAACTGAGGACAACATTGACACAACTGCTTGAATGTAGGGAGGTCTCCTGGTATTCAAGGTGTCTTACATGACAGAAGAGAGAGAGAGAGAGAGAGAGAGAGAGAGAGAGAGAGAGAGAGATGGGTTTTTTGTAGATTCAAGCTGGGAGGTCTCCTGGTATTCAAGGTGTCTTACATGACAGAAGAAATTTATATATATATATATATGTGGGTTTTTTGTAGATTTGAAGACTGCCTCTGGTGACCTGGCTGGCCTCAAACTGACAGAGATCCTCTTGCTTCTATCTCCTGAGTGCTGGGATTAAAAGTGTGTGTAACCACCACACAGGGAGAAACTATTTTCAACAAGATAAAAAATAAGACGTAAAGGAAAAAAATGATGAAAAAGAAAATAAAATAAAAAAACCATTTGGCACAGCTTAGAGATTTCAGGGACTGTGTTAATAATGAATACATGTCCCTTTCAAAGTAAACAATCAGGCTATAATAGAAACTAAAACTTAAACTCCCCCAAAGCATGACTTATAGACTTCTGAAAATATCATTGCTTAGACATGCTTCATTAAGTCACTTAACATTTCAATCAACAACCACTTCTTGTGTCTCCCTGCAAACTGGGGATCCATCTCCCACCATCAAAATTTCCAAAGTGTCACAACACAGGTTAAAATCTTTTTTTTAAAATAAATTCTTACTGTTTTATGCTGGTCTCAAGTTCACCATTCTTTTGACTCCAATGCCCAAGTGCTGAGGCTAAAAATGTCTGCACAGTATCTGCCCAGTTTCTCTTTCTTAGAGCAACACAGCACAGCTTCAGACCTCTCTCTATTTGATGGATAATCTTCAGGCTTTAAATATTTTGTTCGTTAATTTAAATTGCTAATCAATTTATGGGTGCAAGTAACAAAAATAAAATGTTCTCCCTAAAACATGGAAAAAAAGAGATAAGAAAAATTCAGTGGGTGATTGAATCATGTACCAAAGGAGCCAGGATTTCATGGTGTCTCTTCCAGAACTGCAAACCAGGAGAAAACAGAAGAAAACCAGGAGTACTTTGGATGATCCCAAGAATACTAAGAAAGTTATTGATGGGATTTGCCATGACCTTTCTTTATAAATCAGTTAGAGGTTGGAAAAGGGGAGAACTTTGGGCCAAAGATCCAGGTAGTAATTGCAGATTTAAGTAAGAATTCAAAGGGATTTGCTACCTGTAACTGAGTCCCCCAGTAGACACACCCAGAAGGTGCTGTGTAAGTCTAACGAGGTCACGCAGATTCCATTTCCTTGACAGGTGTAATTAATAAGAATTACTTCTGGTGTGAAATTCTCAGAATTCAGTTGAGTCACTTGACATTAATAATAGAATTTGTCTTTGTTGGTTGATCTGATTTTTATAGAAATTTCTCCCTCTTTAGGCCAGGCTGAAGGCATATTCTGACTTCTGCTGCCTCAGCCTACACATATAGTAGGCACTAGACTGGTGATTGTGTTGTTTTTTCTTTTGGTTTTTATTTATTTTTTTGTTTTCTTTTTTGCTCTTCATTTATTTTAATTAGACATGGGAATTTTCATGATCTCCATGGACTCATGCAATTCCCTCCATCTCCATTATGCCTAAGACTACTATCAGTTGTTCTGAATATGAATGGAATTTGCTGATGATTTTAAAGCACTCTCTCTCAGGATCAAAGTGGCCACCAGTAGTTCTGCCTCTGCATCCTGATCTTCCACTATTTTCTACCTCTATTTTGAGTAAAATCTGTCAACTTTTTGAAATCAGCCACTACACCAAGACTGTTAGACTCAACCAGGGACTGCCTTTCTTTAATTTACACTTGGGACCTTGGACTCCAGAGGGATAGCTCCAAGTCTATTCCAGGTGTCCAGGTCGATGTCCATCATCACCACCCACAAGGGCCATTATTTAAAAGTTCATTATTGACAAAACACCTAATTGGTTATTCCTCTCTATATGTTTTGATAAAACCGCTCCAAACATTTCACCTGGTATCCTAACACTGTAGCAGTCTTTGGCGGCATGACATTGTGCAACCCTTTCCCTCTTTCCGAGGAGTTCTGGGGCTCTCACCATTAGGAAATAAGTAGTCCAAGTAGCTGGGATTGGGTATAGACTCATACAATTGCTCTACCTTCAGTGTCCTTGGTGCCCAACTACATGAACACAAAAAGATACTCAGAAATAAATGAGGTGCTTAGGTGGCTGGTATGATGATGTCTTCCCACTTCACAGGTTCAAATTAGAATCTCCCACTTCTAATGATTCAATTAAGCAAAAATGTTTCACAGGTGTGTCTTATCACTTGTGGTTTTTTAAATGAACCCAGATGTGGTCAAGTTGGTAACTAAAGTTACCAAGTATACCTTTTGTAAACATGACACAAAACCTATCTACTTATTCCATGTTTACTTTCCAAATGAAACAGTTTGCATTTCAGAGTTATGCCAAAACATAATAGAACTATCCCTCTTACTACCACAAAGGCATTATATTTTTTTATGAGATGGCCAAGTCCATTGAATGATATTCATTTACTCTCTCAAACGTAAGTATTAATCACATAACCTGTGATAAATCAGTTTATGTTTCTTGTGTCTCAGAGTGTTTCATTGTGGCACAGCTCTTCTGTTAATGTGTACCTCACAGCATCAGACACCTTACTCCTTTCTTCTTTCCATCTCTTCCATTCTCTTCATTCCACCCTTGCCCCATTCCTCCTCCCATGCCATGCATAGAACTCAAGGCCTCACACCTGCAGAGCCAATACTCTGAGCGGGCTACATTCCAAGCCTTCTCACTGCTCGTTATGAAGAGAAAGTCTAAATATTTTGACTATATTTGACCGTCTTCTCACGGTTATATATTTTTCTTTCATTTTTTACTTACGTCACATTTTTTCCTTTATTTTACGTACCAACCAGTTTTCTCTGTCTCCTCTACTCCCATACCCTCCCCATTCCCATCTATTCCAATGCCCTATGATAGAATCTTAATTGACATCACTTAGAGAAATGGAGGTAAGAAAACACAAATATCTGCTCAACCACATTTCTAAATGATACAGATAACATTCATCTCAATTATATCCTCACTTCTGCAACTTGTCATGGAACATGAGCTGGTAATGAAACTAAAAAATGTTAGAATGTCGGAAGGCAATGAAAAATGTTTGGAGAAATATTTAACCTGTTTCGTTGTGGAATTATACTTTTAATGATCTCTTAATATAATTTTTAGCACCATTTTCCAAATTAGTAACAGGAAACCAAATTTAGTTAGAGAAATACATTTATACTATCAGTAAACACCTTTAATGCCAGTTCTGAGATCCAGAACTGCCAGAGTTAAATAACTAGATACTGTCTCTATCAAAAAAAAAAAAAAAGAAGAAAGTAAAGGTAAACTTAAGAAGAGCCCCCACCTATACAAAATAATTGTTCTTAAATTATTTGATAGAGTATCATATTCTCAATGTTTATTTTCTTATCATCTACAAGCAACATTAGCAAATAGTTGTTGCTGATGTTGTTTTGCGTAGGAAACAAAGCAATTTTATTAGATAAGATATTGCTTGTGGAAAGTCAGGCTCGATAAGTCTTGAGTACACACCCTCTGGTGTTGCTTGAGATAATATAATCTGGAAAAGTTCTTATTACACGTAGCACAAGGGTAAAGATGCTCCCCACTGTGCTTTCTTTTGTGTCTTCGGAGATCTACAGAACGGTAAAATTTCCAATTGCATCCAGGCTCATTACACACATAGGCCTTCTCCCCAGTGTGTTTCTTCATATGGTCTTTGAGGTGGAATGACTTTGTGTAAGACTTCCCACAATCCGGGTAGGTACAGAAGAACCTCAGAGTGGAAGACTTTTGAGTCACATGGCTCTGGGTCTCCAGGTCTGACTTCTCTTGTGGAAATTGTCCCTGGACTGAAAATGAAACTGAAAAGCTCTCCAGAGGTTGACTTTGGATCCCAAAGGAAAAGGAAGGATATGTAAATTGATCCACATATGGTGTTTGACTACTAAATAAAGGCAACTGAAGACTGTGGCTTCCTTCAGCAGTAGATGATGGCTTCTGACCCCAGCAGACATTCTCATCTACAGAGGTGGTCTTCATCTGACCCAAGTAATTGTCTTCACAACTGGGAGTTGCTTCCGGACACTGAAACAAGTTGTCTTCTTCTCTCCATTTTATCTTCATGTTCTCTTGATAAGTTGTGTAACATGGAGGGGTTTGAATCAGACAGTCATAGAGAAGCTGGCCACCAACTTGACTTGTCATCTGAAGATCCATGCAGAGATTCTGGTCAGCTCTGTAAACTGATTTCTGATACCCACTGAAGCTGTATTTACTACCCTGGATTTTCATGGGATTTATACCTATATCCTCACCACTGAAAGATGTCATCTGACCATAGTGGTTTATCTGGTCTTGCGGAGCTTTCATCTGATATTCATAAAATGCCTGGTGTCCATCGGATGTTATCATCAGATCTCTGTAGAACATCTTATCCTTGTCAGGCTGAAGAATGCAGGGTCCCCCCTGAAAATTACATGGGGTTTTGTTCTGTTCCTCATAGGTTTCAATAAAGCCATGGAAGAACTCGACTATTTCCTCAGGTGTTCTAGGAAAGGAGGACATCTTGATGGAGTTTGTTTTTAAGTCTTTAGAGCTTAAGGTCCTTGTGGAACTTCAAATATATGAGATAGACAGCTCCTCGAAGGTAGCCCCGACTAGGCTGAAAATGTCATCTGGAACTTAGGTGTTCACACCTTCAGGGCCTTTGTTGAATGAGCAGTGGGAGGAAGGAACTCACTTCCACAGCTCTCTAGTCTCCTTTTATAATGCTTGCATAGAAGTGGGCAGGGCTTCAGAGACTAGGGTTTGGCATACCACGCCCATTCTAGGGTGGAGCTCCGCACCTAGGATTCTTGCATAAACTCTTTACCCAGGCTCTTAGAACTCAGAGTGTGCTGTTCTTTACCCAACTTCTCAGGGTGTTTTGCCTGTAACTTGTTTTGGAAAATTCCTGGAATCTATATGCACCCAAAATCAGGTCTCTAACTTCTCTTGGAAGCATGTTTAAAGTATATGACCTTTCTTGATGAATCTTGATGAACTGGAAAAAGGAACAACTTTGGGCCATGGAGCCAATGAATAATTACAGACTCAAGTAAGAATTCAAAGGGTTTTTCTCCCCGTAACTGAGTCCCTGAGTAGACACACACCTAGGATGAAATATCTAAATCTAATCAGTGCAAGATCATGCAGACTCCATTTCCTTGACAGCTGTAAACAATCAGAATTACTTCTGGTATAAAATTCTCAAAATTCAGTTAGGTCACTTATTGATAATAGAATTTGTCTTTGTTGTTGATCTGATTTTTATAGAAATTTCTCCCTCTTTAGGTGAGGCTGCATGCAAATTCATTCAATACACGATGCCCAAAGTGTGTACAACTGCATCCACAGAAAACTTGAAAGAGCTTGGGAAGTAATTCTAGATATGAAATAACAGCATTAAGAATGGCTTCTTGGTAGCAGCTATTTCTTAGGTTTGCTCTCTTTGCTAGAGATGAGCCCAGCTCATTTAAGAGAGGCTTCCTGACTCAGTTTTAGCTGCGAAACATTGTAGCTCTTTTAAGAGGACCTGCCACCGAACATTCAATGGTGCTTATGAATTGTGGACAGCATGCATCTTGGAGGTGTCAGGGACCTGGAAACTTCGTGAAGCAATAAACATGGCTCCAGCCAGTACCTCCGTCATGAAGCTAGGCTTTCAGAAAGCTATGGAATGGGTTGGATCCAGCCATCAAAGTCACGGCTTTAATCTTTGTCAAATCGTTTAGCAAATTAAAGACACATGTGGTCACATAAAGAAAGACATACAGTAAAGATAGATTCAGAAAAAAAAAGCCTCTAAGTGATTTACAGTTCAAAAATTTATATAGGCTTGGGAGAGAAAAGAAAAAGGATAAAGTCCTTAAAATTAAAATGAAAGAAAGAGAGTAGTTGGGTGTGGTGGCACACACCTTTAATCCTAACACATGGGAGAGAGAGGCAGACAGACCTCTGTGAGTTCAAGGTATGGTGGCACACACCTTTAATCCCAGCACTTTGGAGGCAAAGGCAGAAAGATCTCTGTGAGTCCAAGGACAGCCTGGTCTACAGAGTGAGTACCAGAACATCCAAAGATACACAAAGAACCCCTGTCTCAAAAAGCCAAAAATTAAAAATTAAAATTGAAAAACTGGAGTCTAAAATAAAGCCATGTAAAGAATAAAAATGCACAGAGAGTTTGGATACTGTATGCTGTTGTGTTGTCTTTAAATTGTTTGATGGCTGAGGAAGGAGCAAAAGCTGCTAAAAGATATTTGATTATAAATGCTGCTGGATTGTGCCAAAATAAGTATTTTAAAAATGCTTTGACTTCGAAATTTAAGTCAAAATTACTTAAATATACTCAGAATAAGTTACTTTGGAGAAAAAGGTTTTGTTTCAGTTTCTACAGGAAATGAAAGGCTGTGGATTCATTCTGGGCTAAG